>JAHHUM010001730.1:2097948-2398119 GCA_036173005.1 Crenichthys baileyi | reverse complement strand
TCCCCTTTTTTGTGGGTGGGTAAACAAATTAACTATTTAAACACAGCCAGAGAAAGAAAATAATGCAGACTTAAATGCACAAGAATAACACTTAAACAAATGGACAAGAATAAGCAGAAATCATGGACACACTGGGGTGGAAGTAAAAGTTCAGTGGATGCAACAAATCAGTATAATGGCCAGTTGGGTAGGGAAGATTTACCTTGGATGTATTGTTAAAGCAGGCAAGCTGCTGCTAAAAAGGACTAACCTCCTTAGAAGTGATACGTCTTTTCACTTGAGTAAGAAATTCAGCTTGTTTCATTTGAATGAGTGTGTCTCTAAGATGCCACAAATAGGGATGGCAGATAGATCTGCAGCAGGGAATCCAACATGACAAGACAGACTGGAGTGTGAAGCTTTCTTGTTAAAGTATTTAACACGCAAATGAGGAACAACTAAAGGTTTTGACTGAGAGGGGTGAACAGCATGTCACAAATTTATCCTTAGCAGATAGCACACACACACACACACACACACACACACATGGAAAAAGCGTACTAGAGGCAATGTTGGCTAATTACCGATTCAGGGAATCTCGAGGGATAATTAAAACAGAGAGGTGGCCCTTTGCAATGCGGTCCCTGTAACATTTTTGGACCTGCAGCTTTTCCACCTCTCTGCCACTGTTTCCATTTGGTCACATAATTAGAAAAAAGTAGGCCATAAGTGGTGAGAGGAACAAACTGTCAGCATGTGAAAGGGAGAGTTGTAACACTAGTAAAGGAGTTATGGTGGAGAGAAAATGGGCTGCATAAGCATATTTAGAAAATGCAGTGCTTTGCAAAACTATGCTTGCCCCTTGAACATTTTCACATTTTGTCACATTACAGTCACAAAGTCCCATATAATTTGCCAACATTTTAAGAAAGACCAACACATGATTGTGAAGTGGAAGGAAAATTGTGCATGGTTTTCACATTTTTTACAAATAAGAATCTGAAAAGTGCGGCATGCATATATATACAGCGCCCTTGAGACTGAGCGTCTGTGGCTCAGTGGAAAGAGTAATTCTCTTGTAATCTGAAAGTTGTGGGTTCAGTTCTAGCTTCTTCCCACCAGACGTTGATGTGCTCCTGGGCAAGGCACTTAACCTCAAGTTGCCCACCGATCTGCATATTGGTGTATGAATGTGTGTGTGTTTGTTTGTGCGATTGGATAAATTGTGCTTTAGTGTAAAGCACATTGAGTGGCCAGTATGACTAGAAGAGCACTAAAAAGCTTTGACCATTTATCAGCAATTTTAGCCAATTCCAATTTCTCTTTAAGAACCATAATTAACAGCATTCAAGGCACGTTTTCTACCATTTTTGCCACTAAAGGTCTTTAATTACTTTTATTAGGAGCAGAAGAAACATCACCCTGTGTGTGAGAGGGTAGTAGCTGAGACAACCTCCAGAATCTGGGATTGGAGAGGATTAAATAACCTGTCTGCAGTTCCTCAACATGGCTGTTCATGCCAGAATGGCCAACACAACCACAGTGGCTGACAGGCCACCAATACTGGTTGAGGAATGGGATGCCATCCCAACAGCAGTGTGTGACCAAGCTGGTGATCAGCATGAGAAGCAGGGGCTATTTACGTTTATCCTACGCATGACCTCTGTTTCTTTTTTTATATAATGAATAATAATTAAACTCTGTATGTGTTGTTTCTGTAAATCTCAACCATTCATCTAATAAGTGACACCAGACAAGAATCAAAAGCAGAAAAGGAGGGTTGGCAAAAAAAAACATCAACCTAACACCAGTTTCCTTCCTTTTTACGCTAAGTTTAAATAATTGACATTCCAACATTGCAGACGGCGATGGAGACTGAAATATGACCAGTGTGAGGTGAATCCTCAGGGAAAAGCTCACCTTGATTCAGCCAGTGAGATACCTCAGAGTCAGCGTGTTTTATGTGTTCTAGCATTTTAAAGGATCTTTTACCATCCTGGAGGGAGGACTAGAAAACAAACAAGCCAAACGAGTAAATAGACACTATTTTTATGCCATACTGCTGAGCTGATGTCCATCTGATATATGTTCCCTGCAAGTCGAGGGAATTGATTTCAATTTGTTCAGTGGAGGAAGAAGTCAAAACACTGAGACTTGATACAACACTTTGTGTATCTTCCTGTTGTGTTTCATTTGTGACCGCACATGTTCAGTCTATTTATGAACATACTTCGATCTAAACCATTCCATTGTCGTTCTGGATGTATGTTTAGGGTTGTCATCCTGCTGGACATTGAACCTTTGCCCTCAAGTCTTCATTTCACCTTTACGCAGAAAAAACTCACTGATGTTATAAATCTCTTTTACAAAAAGATCCTGGCGAAGGCTCCACAAGTATTGCACAGTATTTTGCTCCTTCCATCTTTTGAAGAACTCTGACCAGCTTCCCTGTCACTGTTAAAAAAAAAAATGGGTATGGTGTTTTCACCGTGATGTGCAATGTTAGTTTTCTGCCACACATAGCATTTTGCATGTAGGCCCAACATTTGTATCTTATCTGACCCGGCAATATCTTCCACATGTTTCCTGCATCCCTAACATGGCTTGTCGCAAACTGCAAACAGATTTTTTATGGAAACAAATTTCTTTAGGTCTCTATTCCATAAAGGCTAGAATTTTGGAGAACACAGCTAATAACTGTCAGGTTCCCCCACTGGCGATCTGGATCTCTTTAGCTCCTCCAGAGTTACCATGGGCTTCCTGGCTGAGTCTTTAATTATTGCTCTCCCTAAAATGCCCGTGACATGCTTTTCCCACAAATGCAGAAATTGAAAGAAAACATCTTAATACTGAAGAATTTGGTTCAGTAATTGATCTGATGGGAAAATATCCCCAAAGAAAAGGTTGTTACTGCTGTTGCTAAACAGATCAAGGCTCAGGAGGAAAGAACATTTTTTGTCACAAAAGTACATTTAGATATCTGTAGGTATTGTTAATAATTAAAAATGCGAACTGTATGGTGTTGTCGGGTCTTCTAGAGGCTCTAACATAGAAGGAGCTGCGCCCAAAACTTGTGCTCTGCTATCTGATGACAGCTGACTTTCTTCTTCTGACTCTGCTTCGTCTCTCTCTCTGATAGTGACTGAAATTATCACGACCAGAGACAGAGAACCCAAATTCAGCCAAACACAAAGTGATAAGTAAAAAGGTTTATTCAGAAACTCAGGATCAGAGAGCAGAAGAACAGCAGTCAGCTTCCAGGAACCACTTCTCAGTCTGGTGATGAGGCACAGAATCCAGAGGAGGAAGAGATCCAGACAGTTAATGAGGAAGCGTCCAACAGACTGAAGTCGGATTGCCGACTGATCCAAATCCTCCGGGGAACCAGCTGATGCTGTGACAGGAACACAGAGAGCTGTGATTGTCCTCTTGACAATAAATCCAGGCAGACTAGAGAGCCAGGCGGGCTCAGGCTGAATAAACCAGTGGCTAGGCTGAGACGTAAATCCAGGGACAGAAAACACGGTTGAATTCCAGGGCTAGAAGGCGTCAGACAAGGGGGCAGGCAGAGACATAAACCAGAGGCAGAAAAACAGAGTCGAAATCCAAAATCCAATCCGTCAGACAAGGAGCAAGCAAGAGGGAATAATCCGTAAGGCAAGGCGAGGTCATGGAACGAGATCAGTCAGGAAGGAACGCTGGATAACTACTCACAAATGTTTTCGAAAATCTGGCACCGTCTGCCGGTCAGAGGGCTGTATATAACTGCAGCTCCACAGGTGTGTGGCATGACGGTGATTGCGCAGCAGCGCAGCAGCAGACAGGTGAAGCAGATGAGTTAATTGCATGAGTGAGAGCAGAGCAGGCAGACGGGCCAGAATCATAACAGAAATATATCTAAAGAAACATCAGATTCTTCGCTACTGTCTGTGTTGTCAACCATTGCAGCAACAACAACACAACAAAATCACAAAGCAATAGTCTGGAATTGCCTGTTTAGTGAAATCTATGACCATATATGTAAAAAAAATTTATTGTCAGCAGGATGAATATACTTTTTTTAAATATATTTTTTCAATGTTTCCTTTCCATAAAGGAATTGGATTTATCATAAAAATTCGATGTCACAGGCACTTTAAATCACCTGGCTCAGGTCTTGATGAGTTTGCAATGGCAGCGTACTTTATTTTCAGCTGAAGGATAGAACAGCACTCTGTAAGATTTACAAAGCTTTGAATACCGTTCTATAACCTAACCCTGCTTTAAACTTCTGCCCAACTTGCCCTCTGCTGTGTTCCTTGGTCTTCAAGATGCTGTTTGTTCACTAATGCTCTATAACAAACCTCCAAGGCCTTCACAGAACAGCACGATTTTTGAGATTAAATTAGATATAAGGGAATGTTTAATAATTAGGTGACATTTAAAAACAACTGGTCATACCCATACTGAATTTTATGTAAGGGTAATACATTAAAAGGGGTCTGAAATATCTGAAAAGCACACTTTTCAGATACAAAATGTACAAAATGTGAAAACCATGCTTTATTTTACTTTTACTTAACATTTACTTACTACTTTGTGTTTGTCTCTCACATAAAATCTCAATAAAATACTGTGAAGTTTGTGGTTTTAAGGTTTTGCAAGATGCATTATTTAAATCTCTAAATACAAACATATCCAAACAGGCAGAAGCTTCCAAATGTCAGATGGTAAGATTAACAGCATGAGGATTTAGGCGGTTGAGCCACAACACACACATACAAACACACGCATATGCTATGCCTTTCTATCTTTACAAGGACTTTGCATTGACTTTCGTTTAGTGTATTTCTATGGTGTAACCCTGACCCTAACCCAAAACCTGACCTAGACTCAATTCACACCTTGGTCCTATAGCTAAACCCTAGCCCAAAAACAGAACTTTTTCTTATGAGGCCCAGGCTTTGGGCCTGATAAAGAGCAATGGGTCCTCAAAAAATAGTATATGTTGGAAAAATAGGCATTTGTTATACTGTAACAAATGCTAGAACACAAACACACATGGAGACACACACACAATCAGTGGTTTTTGATCCCTTTGTAGGACATTGCATGGTCATGTACATTTCCAGCAGATTTACATATAATTTGAACATTACTCTACTCTCACCTTATCTTAACTTTAAAGCAAATCCTTCACTTAGTTTTAACGAACACATTTTTTCATGATATGACACGTGTTCGCACACCCTAAATAAAACAAGTACAAACACACTTTCTTGGGCTTCCATCTGCTGCCACAGAAATCTGTAAAAGATAGTCTGCGACCTGGATTTTTCTCCATCCCTGTGTTGCTTTTCTATGTTTTTTTTTTCAAACTGGTGTCCTCAAAGTTTAACAGCATTGAAATGTCAGGCTTTAAGAAATATGGATACATCCTTCAGACGCGTTGCCCTTTGCTTTTGTCAAAAGGACAGCTTGTTGTTCTATAATTCTGCTGTGTCTTCCACTAAGTTATCCACTTTAAATTGTCTCATTATGACAAATCATGATTTAAATGTTGATAGGCTGCAGGCTAAGACTATCCTTTAATTAAATTAAATTAGGATAGAAGTTTATTAACTAAATTCACAACATGAAAAACCCAAGAATGTAAATTGAGTACCGTCAGTATCAGGTTGTTGCAAACACAGTTTTTCATATTTTGTCACATTAAAACCAAAAATTTCAGTGTATTCTATTGTGATGTTGGGAGAGACCAACATAAACTAGTGCAAAATTGTTAATAGGAAGAACAACAGTTTATGGTTTTAAAATAAACAAAGGTAGTTAAGGTATGGCGTATTTTTGTATTCAGCCCCCTTCACCCTTATACTCCCAACTAAAATCTGGGGAAAAATGAAGACAATATCCCAAGCTTTAAACTTCTCAGACCACTGTTCAAGCCACTATCTTAAAATGGATAAATACAAACCTGCTAATACATAGCTCCAAAACTAAAACAGCCTCAACAACTGGCAACATGTAGGAGACACAGCGAACATGTGGAAAAAGAGGAAAAACTTAACATTGTGCAAAATGCTATTTGTGGCAAAAAGCCCTTTACCTTGAAAACAACATCCCAATGGTGAAACATAGTGGTGGCGGCATCATGCTGTAGCAATGCTTTTTTTTTAAAGAAAAGACAGGACAGCTTGTCACAGTTGACATAAAGCTCTATGGAGCTAAATCAAGAACAAACTAGAAAAGCTTTTATAAGCTACAAAATAGTTGAAACTGGGGAAGATTCTTCTTCAACTAGAAGAACAACCATACAGGCAGAGCTTCAACTCACTGGTTTAGATCAAAGCATATTTATGTGTAAGAATGGACCACTCAAAACCAGAAGCTAAAACCAACTGAGAATCTACAGAAAGACATCAAGGAGGAGTTCACAGATGTTCTACATCTATTCTGACTGAGGTTGAGAAATTTTGCAAAGAGTTGGCACAAAGCTAGTAGAAACATATCCTACAAGCTTTTATTGCTACAAAAGTTGATTCTACAAAGTATTCACTCAGAGGGGCTGATTTCAATTCATGCCACCATTTTCAGATTTGTGTAAGTTAAAATCTTGAAATCCATGTATCATTTTCTTTCCACTTAAAATTTGCACCACCTAGTGTTGGTCTAATTACAAAAATTTCAATAAAATACACAAGTTTGTGGTTGTAATGTGACAAAGAGTGAATAAATGCAAAAAGTGAATACTTTTGCATCATCATCTTAAAAAGCTACTTTAGTCATTAGGCCTTTCAGCATTCCTGAGGTGATGCTAATTTTCCTCAGTTCACCTGAGAGCCTTCAAACAGTCTTGAGGGTAATGTCTAGTGCTAAGATGCTAAATACTACCTGCATTCATTGAGTATTTCTGCTGTTTGGTGCTGAGCAGCTAAGGTGCTGTGCAGCAGATTTTTTTGCTGAAAACAGCTGGCTGCAGCAGCTTGGAACAAATGCTGAAACAGCACACAGAGAGAGAAAACAAACACATTACACCAAATTGTGATGAAAAACAGTGAAATGTGTTCATGGAGCTCAGGAGAGTTTAGAACTTAATGGGTATGCATCTTAACAAACTCCCTTTACATTATACATATACAGCTATTTGATCAACTAAAACTAATCAGCATGACTTTGTATTCACCTGTCAACAGTGTGTTCAAAGTTAAATGGGAACTGCAACTGTTTTAAAAGTCTGTTTGCATAAATTTAGGAATTGCAAATTCTTATCACAGAAAAAAACAAAAAAAATGTTAGTAAATCTATTTTGAATTATTCCTGAGCTTAAACCTCCACATCTAATTTAGTCTCACTGCAAAATAAAGCTGCCTGAAAAATCTAACATGTAGAAAATAATCTGTAAAACAAAATAGAATCATTTCACCCCTATTTCTTCCAATTGGGTTTAGATTCACAATTTACCTAGTTTACAAACTTTTTATTATTTTGCCAAAAAAACTCTTTACTTAGATCAGCTTTGAGGCTTTTGATTAAAATGTTCAAACAATTTGAGTTTGAGGGATATGTATTTCCTGCCCCACTGATTTGGTAAATTAGCTTTCTTACAAATAAATGAACAAATCTAATTTCCTATCTTAGTTTCTATGGAGACACGTAATACCAACTAAAAAGTTAGAAATGTTGATTTGCATGTCACTGAGTGAAATGTGTAGTTCAGCAACAACAATCCAGAATTCCCTCCCTCACACATTGTTTATTTCCACATGGGTCACACAGATCAATCATCTACTAGTCGATTGCATAAACTTTTGATCTCTTCTAATTTTGCATGTAAAGCTTAGCTGTAAAGCTGTAAAGCTGTCCACTGAATTATTTATTTCAAATCCACCCTCTCCAACACATTGGGAAGGACCAACGAGCTGCGAAAAGATATCAAGGATTGGATCTGAACAAGCAGAAGCTTATTGAGGTGACAACTGATGGTGACAGAGCTCCATGCAGGATCTTGCTCCATGAGGCAAGGTTCATCATGAGAAACTAACACAAATGGCAACAAACTACGGTTTAATGAGTTAAATCTTACCTCTGTTATATAAGGCACATTTTCAGGCACATCTTAAGTTTGCCAGTAAGCATATAAATTATTCAGAGGTGGCCTTGGAAGATGTGCGTTGGTAAGATAAGACCAAAATGGAGTTGATTAGCATTAACTCGATGCTCTGTGTTTGGAGGAACAGAAATGCTGAATATGATCCAATCAGAAAAAAAGGTGTACAGTCAAGCATGTTCAAACATTAAGCTTTATGTCGGTTTTCTGCTGAGGGTACAGAATGACTCCACCATAATAAGGGGCCAAGGAATGGGACCATGTACCATAAAATGTTGGATGAGAACGTCCTTACTATAGCCACTACACTTAAATTTGACCATGGATAGGTCTGGCAGACTGACAATCACATAAAACATAAAACCAACCAAGGAAATGTGTTCTGAAAGAAAACTCCCATTAAGGTGATGGAGTGAGCAAGCCCAGTGGCCCCCAACCCTAATTTTCACAGCCCACTGTCCTTTATGCTTTAGATGTGCCCCTGCTCCACCACACCTGGTTCAAATGATTGTATTAGCTCCTTGGCATGCCTTCAGGTTCCTCAGACATCGGTTAATGAGCTGTTCTTTTAAATCAGGTGTTTGGTATCAGGGAAACATTTACAGCATGCAGAACAGTGGGAGAGAAGATGCGTTGGCAACCATTGACTGAGCCAGTCTTCAAGCTACAATCCTGTAGAAAATGTGTGGAGAGAGCCAAAACATCGGGTCTCAAATCAGCAACCGGAGAACCTGAAGTATTTATAATTTTTGTTCAAGACCAGTGGGCCATATCCCTCCTGAGATGTGTACAAACCCAGTGATGGACTCACTGCTGTGCTTGCCAATAATGGCTCTTCTTCTAAGTTTTTCCTGTTTTTCCTTGGGATCCAAACACTTACTTCATTCGTTGACATACAAATCAATGTTTAACTTTTAGGTTTTCTTTTCTTTTCTGGGTTTTTGATTTATGTTTTATCTGCCTACAGTAGAATTAACCTGCTCATCTTCTGTTTTTTCTTTCGTTTTTGTCACCCTTAAATGTTTTGGATAATCCAAAAAAAAATAAATGCTGTTTTAAAATTATGATTTAATTTATTAGTGGAAAGGGCTATCCAAACACACCTATGTATGTGTAAAAGTACGTACATGTACCCCCTTGTTAAATCATTTATTATCCCTAAAGAGGGATACAAAAACCACTTCTATGACATTTGGACTCCAGTTAACAACAATGAGAGCCAAAGAATAAAAACAGAAGAAACATGGAACTTTCCTAGGAGTGGTCAAGCTACCAAAATTAGTCCAAGAGCATATTAACGACTCATTCAGGAGGTCATGTAAGAACCCAGAATTACTTGACTCACTTAAAGTCAGTGTTCATGTTCCATTCAAAGGGACTCGGGAAAAAATACATCCATGGGAGAGTTTCAAGGCTCAAAAAGAACACAAAGTCTCATCTCACAGCAACGAAAAATGCACATTAATGATTCCTAACGCCTTTGGGAAAATATTCTATCCACAGATGAGACAAAAATGGAACGTTTTGGAACGTGTATCTTCGGTTACTTCTGGTGTAAAGCTAACATAGTATTTCAAAAGAAGAACACCTTACTGCTTGGCAAACCTGGTGGTAGCATAACAGTCCTGGACTTCCTGACTGTCTCAAGACCTGGACAGCTTGGAACCAAAATTCATGGTTCCAGCTTGACCTGCAACCATGAACTCTGCTCTCGTCCAGAAAATCCCAAAGGAGAATGTTTGTTGCCTTAAGTTAAAATGAATATAAAGGTTTTGAGGAGCATGACTTTAAAGGGGACATATCATGCTTTTAAATCCTTCATTTTCACTCTTAAATCGTTCAGTTGTGGTCTATATATAAAGTGGAACTGCAATGCTTTGGTCTCCTTGTTATTGTAGCTCCACAGGCTCCTTTTTTACCCCTGTTCTGAGGTGCGTCTGAGAGCAACTCTTTTTGGTGCGGTTACTTTAAATGCTATTGAGGCACTTCACACCCCACCCCCCTCCAGGTCAAAGAACCCTCCACTACAACCCGTTATGCCTTTTTTTCTTTTAGCGGCAGAGAAAAACGGCAAAAACAAAGCTAAACTGTCAGTCTGTTTACCACTTCTTCCATAATGGCTCGTGGGAACTGGACAGGTACAACCCTGGACAGGTCGCCAGTCCATCACAGGGCAACACAGACATACACAGGACAAGCAACCACACATACACTCATTCACACCTAAGGGCAATAAAGACAAACCAATTAACCTAACAGTCATGTTTTTGGACTGTGGGAGGAAGCCAGATTACCCAGAAAGAACCCACGCATGCACAGGGAGAACATACAAACTCAACACAGAAAGACCACTGGCCAGGAGTCGAGCCCAGGACCTTCTTGCTGCAAGGCAACAGTGCTACCAACTGTGCCACCATGCAGATGTAATAATAATTGATACAACCAGTGTTTTGGTGTGGGGGGCAAATACTTTTTCAACAGGGTGATGAGTTTGTCTTTGTCAATTAGATCCTTGGTTGAAAAACTGCAGTTTTTTTCAATCTACCCAGGTTACCTTTATCTGAATAGAATTAGCATAAGGATTGTAAAACATCTCAGTGTGACAAAAAAGTAAAATTAGAAGAAGCCTGTAAGCCGAGAAATACTTTTTCACAGCATTATATGTCTGAACTGCTCAGAATCTTCTCAGCAGCCTGGTTGGCATCCTACTTCCTCGTATTTTAAACATTGTTTCTCAAAATCCTGTACAAGATAACAAATTAAGCCTTTAATCACATATTACTGTATTCTGTTCTTGCTGCCTATGCTGAAAAGGACTTATTGTCTTTATAGACAACCTTCTATGGCATCTAAAGCATTTATGAAGACATTTACTCTCTGTAGGCACAGTCCAACACTGTCCTGCAGACTTCACTTTACATTGGGTCAGCCTCCTCACATTATGCACTGATGAGGCTGTCTGGTGCACTGAACAACAGAAAATGAATGCTTTTATTAATTTAAAACAAGAAATACAAGTCCACAGGGGTAGAATGCACCAGGGGTGGGTATCATTTTATATAACACAGTTATTTTTCATTTTAATGAAAGATCAGTGCATCGTGAAAGGTTCTGTGAAGAAGCAGTAAAACTGGGTAATCATGTCCAAACAAAATCTTCAAGACAATTCTGCTTCAGAGCTTACAAAATCTAATGAAAGTGTGTGTACCTCAAAACAGTGAAATTTTAGTAAGAGAGAAAATAGACAGTAAAATGAGAACAGAGTTGCACTTTGTATAATAATGAGGCACAAAAATAAACATTAATTATTGGAGATTAACTGCTTCAGTAAAAAACCTTCCTCAGATCAGTGTTCAGCTCACAGCTGCTAATTCAGAGACAGTTTTACAAAACTTTCATTTCGTAATGTGTCTAAATGAAATTCTCTGAGGGTTACATATGTGAAAAATATCTAATGTAATGCATTTAAAATGTGCATTGATTTTCAAATATGTTTATATGGCCAAAAACAGCTGAAACCAGATATTTACATACACATTATATATGTCACTGTCTGATATTACATTTTCCTGCTGTATGTCAGGTAGGATTAATAAAAGTATTTATATTGCTAAATGCCACATGCACACTCCATGCAGAATGACCCCAGTCCGGGATTCAAACCCGGGACCTTCTTGCCGCAAGGCAAGAAGGTCCCGGCAATCACGACGGTGCAGACTGTGGCAGAATTATGAGAGGCTGAGTTTAGAGGTTTTACATGCATGAAGTTTACATACAGTTCCTTAGTATTTGATAAAATTGCCTTTTAAACCATCTGGCTTGGTTCAAATGTTTTTAAAATATATATATTTTCAAATGTGTGATAATTATTGATTGCTACCACACACTAAACTAAAATGTATAAAGTCTAGATTTTAAAACACAAAAGTTCCAGTATATATAGATTATAGTTAAAGGGAATTTAAAATATTTTAACAATTTATTAACTTTTTAATTTATTTGTTTGGTCTGGATTTGATTTTATACACATTTTTCTTGCTGTTTTTTAATTTTTTGCTGTCTTTTTATTGTTTTTTAGATATGATGTACAGTACAATAGACAGTGTGAGGTGTATTTAAATCTGATAAAAATAAAAAATTTACTTTTTATGTTTCAACATACTATTGACATATTTTTAAAGGGATAACGTATTGCTCAGGTGAGCTAATTTATGACTTTCAATAATAATGTTCAGTATACAGTGGGTGTATAACAACAGCCACATAAGGTTTATTCTTTGCTTGATAAGGATATAATAATCACACAAAGCATATGATTTGACAGGTGGCCTCATAATTCATTTTTGTACCAGTCTTTCTGCATACCAACAATCCTGGCTGTTAGTCCTGCTAACAGTAAAAAGGAAATTAAAGGTTAATTCAGAGTAGATTCAAACAAAGGGAATCGATCTGCAAATATTTGTTGAAAGCATGACCGGCACAGGCACATTTAAAAAGAAAAGGTCACATGTGTGCATCAACCTTCTGGGTAATTATAAACCTTTCGCTGAAATAATCTGCAAGCATAGAATGACTTGAAGTTTACAGACCCGATAAAGCTTTTCACTAAATCAATTACAGGGAAAACAAAAAGAACATAAGAGCCCAAACATAAGCTCACAGACACAAACAAGATCAATATCTAATCTGAAACACCTTCACAGGATCTGCGGAGCAAAGCGAAACACAGCATGACCTTCATCCACAAACGCTGAGCCCTGTTGTCTCTGACCAACGCTCTAAGAAAAGGGAGTAATAAATGACAAAAAAGTTATTTTTTAGTGCTATGTTTTTTTGTGTTTGTGCAGTTTGAATCCTTGAGTAAAAATATTGACAGAAAAGAAGGACAAAACTTAAATTTTACTAAAGCCTGAGCTGAGGGAAGATAAAGCGCAGCAGAGGAAAACAGAAATGTGTAAAGGTAAAATACATTTATTGAAAGAGGGGGAGGAAAGATAAATATTATATCCAAATGAATATTTGATTATTACTGTTACTGATTATTTATTTGAGTAATTTAAATATTCTGTAGATAATTAGTTCAAATGTTCAGTTTTACCTTTAGCTACATTTTGGTGTAAATTTGACAGGTTTGCTTTTAAAAGGACTCTAAATGTTTACTTCTCAAATTATCCCTGGTATCATTTACTGCAGTAAACAAGTATTTATGATCAGTCTACTCTCATGTTCTCCTTACGTTGCTGTTAGCACTGCCAAATCACAGGTTAAACGTCTCTACTCACATCTTAGCTGTGTAAGTTCTGGAGGTTCATCTCATACATTCATTTTTGGCTAAATTTAAAAGTGTACATGACCCCATGACCCTGAAAAGGATGACATGGGTGCAGAAAAAGGATGAACTGAGGTTTTCTCAAGATGATTCTTCTACATATATTTTGGTTTTCTCTAAAGATCCTTTTCAGTCAAGCGGACTTTTGATTGGTTTCTTACACATGTAGGATGATTATTTGTCTTTGAACCCTCAACTTCACCTCTTTGGTAAATGTGGTAAATGTATTAAAAATGTACTCCACCTTTGTCAATCTTGCTTTGCAAGAAAACTGTTTTATTTTTTGGTGGCCTTGCAGTTCTTATCCTCCAAAGGTAATAGACTGCTTAAACAAGGTTAAACATCTCATTTATGTTTTATATTTAGAACGTTTTAAATTTGCATCAATTGAACTTTTTTCAGAGAGGGCTGAGGACAGACAGACTGCGTAGCTTGGATGATGTAAATTTTGTTTCCTGTACATGTCTAAAGTCTGCCAGGACTCTCTGCGGATGCCCTCATGCAGCCCATATTATTGGGACAGCAACAATAATACCCCATTCAAAGGGTGGCGCCAAACACACAGCAGATAAAGAAAAAGGTGAGACAGATCATTGGCAGATAAAAAAAACAATGCTTTTTTTTTTAAGGAGCAGTTTGGGGACATTAATACTCAGCACTTTAGGTGGATTTGCACTGTTTAAACCTCAGACATTTAGTGTGGTGTGCCCCTGGTTGTCGAAGTAAGGGTGAGCACCATTTTATGATCAAAAGAGCTTCCTCAAGTCTTCAGAAAGATTACAGCTGCTTATGAGTCTGGTAAAGGATTCAAAGACTTCTCAAAATAAATTAAAACCATTCATTTTTATAAAATAAGAACATTTAAAACAACAGCCAACATTTTCTGGCTGTCCTAGCAAGTTCAACCTAACATTAGACTGCAAGATGCTAAAAAAATTCCCCTAAAACCCTCTGAAATGGGATCATGGGAGCAGGCTTCAGGCTCTTGCTACTGTTTATATGAAAGTGGCGGACTGTGCAATCATAAAGAGACTGCACAAGTTTAAATTCAATGGGAGGTGTGTAAAGAGAATATGTCACGACTTATATTTTTCTTTTCCTCTTGTAGAAAACACATTTTTGTTCATATTTGTATTCCATACACACATTTTTGTTAGCATGTTTTCATTTACAGTAGTTCATTTTGTTGGCAATGTGCAATTAATTAACTGTCTTTCCCATAGCTTAAAAATAGATGAAGGCTTTTTTTTTCAATAAAGAAGTAAATATTTAATGGGGTGTCTTACTTTTTTACATGACTGTGTATTTTTATAACATACAAACCTCAATCATTCCTAGAATTATACAAGACGATAACTGTCTATGAAACTGATCAATTATGTTAATGAGACTGATAAGATTGATAAGATTTTTGATAAATAAATTTATTTAACTCAGCTGTTATCAGTTGCTACAACTTTTTTTTCCTTGTAATTGCTTCTCGAAAGGACACAAGCTTCACCACCTCTAATTAGCAAGGATTTTTCCAAAATGCCATTTCTGTGCATATTTCTGCAGTCGACCAGAAGGGACAAACTAAACACTTACCTCAAAATGTGCCGTTAAAATCTTTTTCTGCTCAGTTGAATATAGAGCATGACATTTAGGATTATCACTTATACTTTAGTGTCAAATATGACCCAGCATATGGTTTTATTAAATGTTTTTTTTATGCAGACGTACCAAGATGGGTATTTGGGATTTAAGGCCAAAAAGTCTGTGATTGCCTTTTCTGTCAAATTTACAAGGACTGCGTTGTCAAATATTGATTTAATTTACAATTCAAGACTAGCTGTGTCCAAAATGAGCACATGATACTCGTACTCACTGATTATACAGTTCATTTCAAAGAAACAGCAAAACTAGGGTGTTTGTAAATTGCAACAAACAAAGTTAACAAAGTTTACCTTCCAGAATATCTGAGTTAATTTATAAGAATTTCTTCGCTCACTGTGCTTCTGTCTGAATTTCCTCAGATACAATTGATTTAATAATTTTATTTACAAAGCAAATCTTTTATTTTAAAGTGGCTCAGCTGAAAACTTTTGACTATGATGAACTCTGCAGCTGAAATGGATATATCATGCTCAGGAATGCAATTTCTCTCTAATTGGATAAGGCCCCTCATGGAATATTTGTGTTGCAGAATGATTGAATTGTGTGGGGATGATTGGCTTGATTCAATTTGTGCACAGGATTGCCCAGACAGCTCTGTGTGCAGCAGCTTACGCTGTGGTTTATGAAGCACTAAGTGACTGATCAAAAGAAAGAAATTTACAGCTGCCCGGTGTCTCCAAACATTTATGCATGTTGGAAGCGTTTGAAGAAGAGCGCTTGGCTTTAATATTGTGGATGTGTATGAATGTATGTGTGTGTGTGCTGTTGGCTTCTTCCCCTCTTTCAATGCTGCATGGATTTGCATCTCATTGACAAAGTTTATCAGCAGAAAAATAGAACTCTCCTTGATACGTTGCACCATTAAAGCCTTCATAATAGCTAATATTAACCAAAATTAAAGCATTTGTTTCCCAAATTATTCTGAGTGCATCAAGTTACATAGCTGTACATTAACTCTGAGAGAAATCTGTTTCACTTTGTTGTTTTATTGCTTATTGACTAATCAGGCTGCATTGTTGTCTGGTGTGTCTGGACAAAGTAGCTGCAAGAATAATGCGACTATAAATGACAAGGACACATTGCATGACTGCAATGTGTCCTGTAGATATAAGACGGCCCATCTGCATCGGTTGAAGGACCCATCCAGATTACTGTTGCCAGAGATTGAAAGATTAGTGGTTCCCATCGGTCTCGCTGATTGATGAGAAGCATTAACCTTGCAAAGCATGGAAAAATGGTACACACACACCTACATACACACATGTACAGAACAGGTATGTGCATACAGAAGTACACATCATGGTGAAAGTAGTGTGAAGTAGGGTAAAGAACCCCAAAATGCAACATATCATGCAATTTAAAGAACTTCAAGAACTGATGAGAAACAAAGTAGTTGAAAGTTAGCAGTCTGAAAAGGGTTATAAAATCAATTCTAAAGGCTTTGGAAGACTAGCAAAAGTCTCAAATGGAGAAATTATGGAACAGTGCAGAACCTTCCCAGGAGTGAACAACCTACCAAAATTACTCCAAAAGCACCTCAATGGCTCAGGCCTCACTTGTCTCAGTTAACAATAGGAAAGAGACTGGGCAGAAATTGGTCCTTGTGAGAGTTTCAAGGTGAAAACCTCTGAAAAGCAAAGGCCTGTTTCACGTTTCCAAAAAAAAGTCTTAATGATCCCCCAGACTTTTGATAAAACATTCTGTGAACTGATGAACAAAAGGTAAACTTTTTAAAAAGTGTGCAGACCTGGAAGATTTGGCAATAGATGAAACCATGAGTTCTGCTCTTTTTTCTGTCTGATATTAACATTTGTTTGACAATCTGAAACATTTAAGGGTGACAAAAACGCACAGAAGAAACCTGTAGGGTTGCAAAAGTTGTCACACAACTGCACATTTCCTTTCTGGGTTTTAAGATAAAGGCATCCTCACATGATTAACATGTAACAGGTTACATAGAATTTATTCCAGTGCACCATAAATTAATCTGTAGAAGTGAAAATCTGAGTCTCAGTAGCTTGTAAAGCCACATTTAGTAGCATTAGTCTGAATGCTCTTTCTTTTGACCTTGTGAGCATTTCACATCATTGTGATGAAATAATGAGTCACTGTTTTTTTAAAACTTCACAGCATCATGTCATTCAAGTGTGCAGGTTATCATTTATGAATAGCCCTCTGCAATAGATAAATTAAGAGTCAGATGATTTGTCTTTGAGACTGATGTAACATTCTGGTAAATGTTTCTGCCCATCATGTTGCAACTTTAAATAAGTTCTGCATACTTTCTGAAATGAGAACACGCCCATGAGGGGCTGTTTAAAACATTGTGTACAATCACACTAGATGCACAATGTTTTAAACAGCCTTTGCTTGGGTCATACCTAGACTCTCAAAACTAGAGCAGCCATGGCTCTGTTTATTTATGTTTTATTTTATTTCTCCATTTCCTTTTTTATATAACACAAAAAAAAATTTAACTAACCCTATTACTGGTTTTCTGTACTGCCAGTTTTCAGAAATCACCCAGGTATGACTATAGTCTGCAATTTCAGAAATAGGAAAACTATTCACTGGAATCCTGGACAAGCCCTCGAAATACTCCAAAATAGAAAATAAGAAATAAAATAAACAACTGATTCCAGATTTTTTTGCCATAACACACCCCTGAAATTAAGGTAAGTTGGGATTTAGACATTCTGTTGTATATTTATTGTTGTGTGTAGCATTATTGACTTGCCTCGTGACTTTATTCATATTCTATTGCCAAAAAAAACTGTCAGACAAATGGATTTATGGTGAATATGTTGGTATAGAGAGTTTAAGGTTGGCTCAATGACTTCAAGATGCCTGGGTCCTGTGGCTGCAAAACAAACACAAATCAACACACCTCCACTAAAACTTGACATTTAAAACATGACTACCATACCAATTGTTTGTTTTTCAGCAGCACCCCTTCCTGTCCAAAAGGTCATCCCGATCTCCCCAAAACCACCTATACATCTCAGACCTAGTTTGTGTGTGCCTGGGAACAAGGAGAAATTTAGTTAAGTATCTGCATTGGGAAAAAATGGGACTTTTTTCCCTCCCAAAACATGTTGCAAATCTGTGAAAAACTGTGCTTACAAAAAAAACCCCAACTTTTAATCTTGTTGTCCTGTGTAATATTTTTCTGCCTCTGTAATCCAGTTTGTGCATAATATTTAACTCTGGATGTTGCAACTAACTTCCTCTTACTCTTATTGTTAAAAGGGAATGTTGCTTTTTAAAGAAATGTGTCAGTCTATGCAAAGTTTGTTAAAAGATGGTATTAAAAAGGCAGCGGTAAAGGGTGGTTTTATGTTTTACAAAGAGATTTAATCGTTATGGATACCTACAATAGCTACTCTAATTAAAATCTTTGTTTTTTAAAGGGCTAATATCAGTAAATTATTATATACACATTTTAATTGGCTTTACATTTCTCTGTTGTTGGACAGAAATCTTAAACAATAATATGATTGTTTGAACATACCTATTGCATTAAAATTTGTGTAAAACTTATTTTTAAATGAAGAGTTACCTTATACGACAAAACAGAAACAGATGTGACTGGTCAGAAAAAAAGACAGCACATTCAAACAAACTTTATCAAACCTTGAAGGAAATGCAAAATTTAGAGTACAGTGTTTTGTTATTTTTCTCTCAATTTGTGGTTTGAATAAATGTATGTAGGTAATGCAATATATACTGTATATTTCTAGAAACATTTCAGCTGATTATTCTGTCATCTCTAAAAGTGCTCAGCATGAGTGTGTTTAAGAATAAATTGACATCTTAGTCTTTAACCTCAGTCTCAGTTTTAATTATATTTAAGATACTTTTCATGCATCAAAATGCATACAGTCTTGCAAAATAAGGGGAATTTTTGATTTATGAAAACTGCAGCCTAGTTCTAAACAATGATTAAGTTGTTTACATGATTTTCAAAGTGAGTTATCTTATTTTGGTTTCTGAAGGTTGCAAACTGTTACTATGTTAAAAAGGAGATGGGTACTGCAAAAGTTAAACCACACTCATAATTCTTATTGAGGTATGCATGTGAATGCACTGAAGAATGATATCAGTGAGTTGAGAAATAAGAAATCTTTCTTGCAGGGCATTATTTAAACAAGATGCCTGTGCAAAAGAGCCTTTAAAGTATTTTACATCTTCACGTGACTCAAGATTACTTACTTTAAGGAACAATATTTTAAGGTCACATTTTAGGGTTCAGAAAGTATTATTTTGCAAGTGTGTGCATACCTTATTATACGATGGAACTAAAGGCTGTAAGTTTAAAAATATATAGCACTTTCAAATAGTCAGTGCTTTGAGTAAAATTATAGTTTTGGGTAAAAGCAGGTCATAATGAATTTAACAAAGGAAGACTCTTTCTGTCTGTCCTTTAGCTACAGCCGGGGAGCTGAAAAGGTCATGGGACCACATTGAGTCATTCTGCCTCCATTTCTTTCTCAGGCATTTATTCAATCTTCATCAGGCCACCAGGGTGAACCCAGGGGGGCTTTCATCTACAGTGGAGTAGACTAACAATGGAGGGATCAATATTTGTGAGCATACAACAGATCCCGTTGGTACCTATGGGTAAACTGCATTCTTTCCTTTGGCAAAAAAAAAAAAAAACAGCTCAACGTTGTTTATCCTGACTGGATAATGCAGTGAAACAGAAAAGTATTAAAATTTCTTGGATGTAATTGTATTAGACGACACAGCTGTCACCCGACCTTACCTCATCCAAACGGCTCACACTTATGGGAAAGAATGAGGTCTGCATTCTTGCTTTTGCTGATACCAGGCCTCCAGCATCCAATTATTTTACTTCTTTAAATGCCTCCACAGCAAAACTACTTCAAAGGCCCCATTTGCTGCTTTTCCTCTTTGTAGGACGTGATTTCACTATTTTATATCTTCATGGTCCTCCCATTCCCCCCTGCGCTGCTTAGAATGCAATTCACAGTCTAATAATGCCCCTGCCTCTTGTCGCCTATTACTATAATCGGAGTGCCAAAATGCTTTGGGACAGGTACAACAGATGGGAGAAATGGAATCAGGGTGTCCAGACTTAAAGAGTTAGCAAACCCATCTGCTGGCAAATTGAGCTCACTGAATGATATTCCTTCTCCCAAACCTACCAACCGCCTGGCTGCCGGACATCATGCGGTGAAGGAAGCCTCATCCACTTATCTGCGTCTGCCCTCTTCAGTTCTTTGAAAATCCTTTTTTGTGTGTAGCCATAATCCCATCCAAACTGATCCACCATTGCCTTTGAGACAGTTTGTGCAGCAAAATGCCCCTAAGGTAACTTAATAATAGTGAGATGTTCTTTTTTTTTTATCAACACAGAACACCCAACCCAATTTTATCTTGATTATTCTGCCCTCACATTACACTACGAAAACAAAAGTGAAGAATCCCAAAGCGAAAGCAGTGTAAATCTGTGGTTTCGGGGCCTTAAAAGCTTAAATATTTTAAACAGTAAAGACGTGCATTATGAAATGATAAAATGAGCCCCACTCACTGTAGTGTAACTCTGTTGCAGCAATGCAACAACTATACAGTATAGTGCCTTGCATAAGTATTCACACCCTTTGAAGGTTTCATTTTGTCAAGTAAAAAACACAAACTTCAATGCATTGAATGTGGCATTTAACATGATAGTTAAAAGCAGCTCTTAATTTTAAAGAGGAGAATGATGCACAGTTTTGAAAAATCTGGGTTGTGCATTTCTATTGAGCTCCTTTAATCTGAAACCCATAAATACAATGTACTGCAACCATGTTGGCTGACAGATTGGTTGACAGTCTCCCTGTGTCTAAATTAATGTCAGTATAAATCCAACTGTTCTGTGAAGGCCTCAGAGCTTTTGTGAACATTAGTGAACAAACAGCATCATGAAGACCAAGAACACAGCAGACAGGTCAGGGAGAAAGTTGATGAGAATTTTAAAGCGGGGTTAAGGTTAGAAAACAATATCCAAAGAGATCCCGCAGCTCAGATGGGAGAATTTGTCACCAGGACGACTATTAATCATCCACTTGACAAATCTGGCCTTCATGAAAGAGTGGTCAGAAGAAAAGTATTTTTGAAAATAAGACAAGAAATCAATAACAATGTAGGAGACAGAGCAAACATGTGGAAAGAGGTGGTCTGGTTGGATGAGACCAAAATGTAACTTTCCGACTGCACATAAAAGGGAGGACGGAAAACTAACAACCCTACAGTAACAAATGGTGGGGGCAGCATCATGCCCCAGTGCAGATTGTGGGAGACAGAAGACCTCTAGCAAAAATCACGTTGTAGTAGGACAATGTCTCCCACCCCATGCATGAAACTGTTGCAGATCTGGAGAGCTCCTTCAGTGCAAAAAAGCAGCGTTATCGCAGATCCTTCCTTCCAGCAGCTGTTAGACTTTACAACCATTACTGCTCCCCACAAGCTTAACGAGTCTTTACATCCCTGCTGTTACCTGTACTGTTTTTCCATTTCTTGTAAACAGTCTGTTGCTTTTTATTTACAAATAAACATGCACATTTTGTACATTTTTGAAAATTTCCTACTCAGTTGCACATTTCTCTGAATTGGTGTTTACTATTTTTCATAACTGTAGAGTATTTTTGTTTTATGCAGTAAATTTGCCCTGTTATTGTCTGTTATTCCTACTTTCTGTTTTTATATTTTTGCCCTTGTGAATCTGCATGCTTTGACTTTTCCGACAAACACGCATTCTTTTTCTCTCTCAGAAGGGTTGCCAGAACAGCATTCGTTCTTCTTCAAACGGCCAAAGTAACCGGATTTAGGTTTGCAAAGCATACTAGCACAAACACCTTGTGCCAATTGTTAAGCATGGTGGTGGAGGGTTGATGATTTGCAATTGGGTGGCAGAACAAATATCCCAAATACAACAGTAAATTTACAAGATAGCATTATAGCCCAAAGTCGAGAACTCAACCTGAGCTAAATGCTGTGGTTGGACCCTAAGAGGGCTACGCATCAACTAATAACAGCAAACTTCATTTATAAGTCAAAATCCCCCCACAATGTGAAAGGCTGAAAAAGTCAAGTTATTGCTGCAAAATTTGGGCGTTAAGCTGTTAAAAATCTGCGTGTGCAAATTTTTTTTACACACAACTTTTTTTACTCTGAAGTCATCTTTAGTAAATGTGTGGGATCTACTGTTTTTGTATGCTTATTTTAGATTCTGTATCTTAAAAAGGAATTGTTCTACAATGACATTAGAAAAAAAGTGTTAGACTAATTAGAAGATGCAAGATTAAATTAGGTAGAGATGTCATTTTATTAACTAATTAAAAATGAAATCTGTTTTCCATAGCGTGCATTTCCATCATACAAATAACACCAATGAGAATAACTCAAGAGGGTCGAGTGAAGTTTTGCTCCATGCATCTTTTTTCTCCTTAAACCACCATAATCCAAACACATGAGACTGCCAGGCATTGTCTTTAATGATATGCAAACGCAGATTACAAGAAATGTTCAACACACGTTCTGGTGTGATGACAGTGTGGTCTTGATGAAGTCGCTCAAGCAGCTTACACAAAAATTAGGTGGCGATAATTATCTTATTATCAGAGACAACACCTAGTGAGCGCACAAACATCAAGCAAAGCAAAACAGATGCAACCAAGTGTCACTACTGCTGTAATGAAATGTCAGACAAAATGACGTGAGGTTAGAAAGTACTGACCTACATGTTGACTAACATTTTTACCACTCCAAACCTGTGCTTTTATAAGAAAGAAAATAAAGCATCAATAAAATACACATTTATCTTTAAACTGTAAACTTCAAGAAATGTGACGGTGCCCTTGCAGCCCCGATAAATCTGATAAACCTAGAAGCAGAACCACATTTGAACAGTCAGTTTACACAGGACCCAGGTTAGCATTGCTCTCTGATACACCTACGACAAACCATCATTTGTCACTGTTCACTACATAAATAAGTCAGAAAGGCTGGCCCTAACAAAGAAAAATGCACGAGGTTGAATGTTTTGCATCTAGCCTCTCTCCCTCCTGCAGAATGTGTTTAATGAACCAAAAGGTTAAGGTTATTCGTGAGATGCAGTTTGTCCACAGCTGGCGAAAGTCTTCAAACATGTAAATACTTTATGACTTTTCACGGCTATGTGCGGTTCAGTATCTGAATCTTGTAATAAGTTCTATACTACACTGTATAATTCAAGGGGGGAGATCAGATTCTATCAGCAGTGATTGTCTCTAACATTAATCCTGAGAAAGGTGTAAAATGAGGAGAAAAAGGCATCGTTTTTCTAATCTGTAAATTAAGTAAGACATTAAACCCCAGGTCAATGTCACTCAAAGACTTCTGCAATGTTTAATCTCCAAGTACAATACAATTAGTAACACTTTAGTGTCTGAAATTGTAGCAAAAGGCAAAGTTCAAGACATGTCAGCAGTACAAAATATAAAACCATAAACTTGAAGCTTTCCAACTCGGCACTATGAACACAAAAGGCACCTGTGTGGTATCAGTAAAGACAGTTCAGAAGGTAAAGCAAAATAAATAAAAAACGAAGGTCCAACACTAAATTTAATATATTACACATTATCACTCCCTTGTAATGTCCTTTCAAACGCCTGCAACGTGGATGTTTAGCAACATTCACAATGTGTACTACTGCAGTGTTTCATGTCATCCTCATGAACCTATTGGGTTTTAATTATTAATCTCTAGATCAGCTTGCAATACAAAAACCTTTGTTTGCTCTGCTAAAAAAAGTACCAAAAGTTTTAATTTGACTCAAATCATTTTGTCTGAATTACATTAAAAGGCAAAGGCATTACTTTGAACTTAAGCCATAACATTATGACCAATAACAGATAAAAACACTGTTTGACTTGAACACACATGAAGTCCAACATGGGGGATGAATCACACCTTAAAGTTTGACTTTTAATTATCAATTTCTTTTTCCAGGAGGCTTGGATATATAACATATGTCAATGGTTTTTGAAAATAAGATCTGGGTGCACAGGTTCAAATCTTTTGCGGATCATATTTAATTGACATCAGCCTGTCCAGGGATTACAGGTGGAAATTAGCATTTCTGCTACAACCTGGCACCATGCATCTTTTTATTTGAAAAGGTCACTGAAAAGTTGTGCATTGTCCCTGTGTAAATGAAGAGGTCATCATCATCAATTTCTCTAATCCAAACAGAGTCAAAATGAAACATACATGTTCAATTATACAGACATTCCCACTCATATTTGGAAGCAAAATGCACCTAAATCATATGATTTATGGTCATCAACAAGCTCCTGGCATAATTCTGGCTCGATATTTGACCTCTCCTCTTAGCGGAGAAAATTCAAATAAACTGACTGGTTTCTGGTATGGTCCATACATTTCTAATACAGTTGAGGTTGGGGTTTTAATGGCAAACTCCTTTATCCATTGTTTGGTATCTTTGTCTTGTTGGAACACCCAACTGTGTCCATGCTTCAACCATCTATACCAAACCATTACCCTCAGATGAAAAGAAGTTGATTTGTGTTCAGGATCAACCAAAAAAACTACCACTGTTCAACCCAATAACAAACTGGAAGAGGCGGCAACATCAGTGTTGACACAATAGAGCGCGACTGCCCCAGTAGACAAGTCAAAAGCCTTCTAGAGAACTTTTAATGTTCAGATAAGACAAAGATTGTGCTTGGAAGCAAGGTGGTGGCAGCATCATGCTGAGGGGTTGCATCACTGCTAGTGGTGCTGCTTCCTTTGCCAAAAGTAAAATGATTTTACCATATTTCAACGTCACCTCAGATCAACAGGTACGGTTGAAACTTGGATGATGTTGGGTGTTTGAACAGGACAAGGATCCCAAACTGGGCAAGATGGCTAACTTTATACTTCCAGACTGGCCGTGACCCTCGTTGTAATAAGCTGTGCTTAAAAAGCTAGCTCTGTGACACAACATCAACCAAATTAAATAAACTCCACCAACTCTGTCAAGAAGAGTGGTTTAATATCCAGCCAGAATTTTGCCAGAGGATTTTTTTGAGTGTTTTCTCTGCAACGATGGACATTTATCCAAATATTAGTGGGTGTGTGTGTGTATACTTGACCCTGTGTGAATTAGAGGGAATCCTAGTATAAAAACTTGTGCACCCAACTATGTTTTTTTTAAAGCACGGTTAACAATGTTTGTTGCATCATTCAAGCCCCAAGAAGGAGCAGTTAAAATTGTGTATATTTATCAACTGAGCACATAGGATCTGATCTGTTAAAGTCATGGTATCATATACCATAAGACCATAAGACTGCCTTATATTTGTTCTTTTCCACTTTTTTGACAGACCAGAGCTGTTTTAAACCAACTTAATCATTCGACTCAATCTTAGCAAGATAGTCATAAAATTAGGGTTTATCCGTCTATGTTTGATCACCAAAAGCTGCTGCAAAACACATAATAAAAAGCCTGTCCAAAAATGTATCTTCAGCACCACATCCTGGATCACTGTACAATGTGTCACACTGCTTTGTTCTTTGAATGTGAAAGAAATGGCGAAGTTGCTGCAGCATAGCAAGGAGTGTCTGTTTGCTGAGGACAGATTTAAAGTATTTTCAAGACAAAAACAGTTGTGGCAGGTCTCTGTCTGTTGCTGCTCTCAGTCAGGTAAAATACAACAAGGAGGGAAGGCAAATTCGCAGCAGCAGATGCCCCTTTGTCCTCATCACACTTCTTCAAAATAGGCCATCTGAGACATGTATGCGGAGTTTCGCTGCAAATCAAGACAGATACAAACAATCTGTGAGAAAAAACAAAACCATTGTATAGAAACATACATTCAGGAAGTGTTTATTAAACCTGACACAATTATATGTAAATACACGGTTCTTTCTTACGTCTGTCACAAAGTGAAATTCAAGAAATGCTCAAGTATTTTCAGAAACTATTTTTAATATGTCTGAGCACCTCATAGAAACAACAGATAAAACATATTTAATATATATGTATCTGCAGCCGATGATGAAATTTCCTCATATTTTAAAGTAGATTCCTACTAAAAACAAAACGTGCACGGCTTTTAGCTTCCCATCTAATTACGTTTTAACCTGTGAGGGACCCATCAATGCCCACAGAACTGGGAGTGCTCACATTAGTCTTTCACTTCTGTACTGTAGATGTATCACAGTCATGTTATAAATAAAACCTCTTTAAACCATATGCAGGTTTTAAGAAATCCTCCCCAATATTTTTTGGATTCACTCAATAGTCATAAAGAATTTGTTTGTATGTTTGGTGCAAAATAATGCATCTCTAGCCCAGCTAAAGATGGGAGTTTTTACCATAAAGCCTGTTTACTTGTTCACGGGTCAGATGTAGGATTCTTTCCTTGAGTATACACCATCAGGCAAAAATAACAAAAATGGCCTTTATTGGGAAATTTAGGATTTCTCATCTAAACAAGAAAAGGTTTCATTTCAACACCTTTTACATATTATTCAAAGAGATGCTTGCTTTTATGGGCAGCTATTTTACCAAAATCTTCCTCCCCTCTTATTTCTCTTCTATATTTTTATTGGATCATTGTCATACATTTTATTTATTTTAGTTTGTAAAGCACTTTGTGCAGCATGGGTTTTTGGAAATGTGCTACAGTATACCATTAACTTGACCTTGACCTCTGGCAAGACGTGTAACAAACACAAAACAAACCACATCTGTCAACAATAATCCTTCACCTATTGACTCAAAAAGGCTTCATCTTTATGCTGTTAGGTGAATAACCAGGGGGTGCTAGCACAACAGGACACAGTAACAACTATGCTGTAAATATGAACAAGATGAAAGCCAAATTATGGTCTGGTACTGAATAGATACCCCCATTTTGATCTCTTATTGCAGTTTTAAACATGTAAAAACCCCAAAAAAAGCGACTTGCGCTCGAGCTTCCGTTGATGGAGCACAAGAATATGGGAAGGCAAAAGGGACTCTTCATATGTGTGCGATATTTTACTATTTACATAAAAAAAGAGAACAACATTAAAGCAACTGCAGTGAACTGTAAAGCTTTTCCTATCCCATATTGTTCAATGCAAAGTAACAGTGATGAAATAAGTTTTTTTTCCTAGAAGTAAAGTTATGTTGTCTTTTTTTGCATAATCTTGCAGACAAAACAACTAGCAGGGAGAAATTAGTAAACAAGGATTTTTTTTATTATTATTATTATTACTCTGAATTTAGCATTAGCTCATATGGTTTTCATGTGAGGTATTCAGAAGGGTTCCTTTTGCTTTAATGTAATATTTCAGTCGTTTTAAGCAAAGGTTTAGGAATAAACAGAAAAAGTTGTATTAATGGTGGATTTCTCTACAGTAGGCAAGCTTGGACGGATGGATGGACGGACCAAACTATAAACGTATATAAAAACATAGTTTAGAAAATGGTAAAACCAGAAAATTATTTGCTGGTTTTATTGGTGATAAGATTGCACGGTTTGTTCATTTACTTTACTAAATATTCCAACAGGTCATCCTCCATGACTAGAATAAAACCAGTTTGTGTACTCACGTTGCTGTGAGGTATGTATACAGGTTCTGGGATGTATCCTCTGGCCTCATTGGGGAGGCTGTACATGCTGGCCTGTTGCTGCTGCTGCTGTTGTTGCTGCTGCTGCTGCTGCTGCTGCTGCTCTTCCAGCTTCAGAGACTCGATCTCTGACTTCAGCTCCTTCAGCTGGTCCTGCAGGTGTTTGCTCTTCTCCATGTACTCCAACCTTAAATGCACAGCAGATTCAGCAAACAGAAGCAAATCATCTTCCAAAAGAAATGGTTGAAGCAGGCGTTTTATTAGCTGCCCCACCTCTCTCTCTCAATCTCCATGGACAGCCTCTTCATGTCCGAGTCCTTGAAGTCAAGGCGTGACGACGCTGAATCATAGCTGAAGTCTGCTGGTTCAGGGGGAGCAGGGGGAGTAGCGTAGGCTGCTATGAGCTGAAAGACACAAACAGATATCAATACGCTTTTTTCAGACTAAAAACTATCATGCTAGCATACGTAATCTATATGCTGCGACTTCACTGAATGCAAATAAAAAGTCGATGTCGAAGTTCTGTTATTACTGTGTTACAGCTCAAGGCCTGAGTGAATGAAAACCTTTTTTTATCAAAACAAAATTGCCTCTAGTCATATTTTTCCTCTCTGCATTGATTCAGTTCTTCCATCTTAAACAGAAAGTAATTTCTCATTCTCTCATCTCCTTTAGCAGTTATAAGTACCTTAATGGCACTATGTGTTTATCTACAAGTATTAATAGTCTCTACAGAGGAAGACTTGTCCCTCTCTCTTCCTGCCATTTGCCATCTGGGGCTTCTGAAATTACTAAGTTTATGAGTCAGCGCCGATAAATCCGACTGTCTTCATTTTCTTTTTTTCTTTATAAATAACCTTAAACGCAGAACAGGCAATGAATTGCTTCAGCTCTTAAAATAAGTCCACTCTGATTTCTAAGAAAAGCTAAGTAATAACCCTCTAAAGAACATGAACAACAACAACAAAAAGTCCATTCATCCACAAAAAGCATCAAAAAATCAGAATGAAATCATTAGCACAGCACAGGGTATGTTGTTTTGGTGATCTCCAGGAGCTTCTGCTTGGCTCTACGCTCAGCATCCTTTGCTTCAGTCAGGTCCTGCTTTAGGTGATCTGCTTCTTTCAGCCTGGAAAGAGAGGATTGGTTTGTTCAGCGCTGACAGATCACAAAAACTGTTGAGCTGATTTACATCAAATACAGCCAGCGTTCTCCGCACCTATTGGTACGCCTGGAAAAGATGGATGTTTCACTACAGGAAGAGAGTTTCACACTGAAAGGTTTAGAAAACCCTACTTGAGTATATGTATTCAGGAAAAAACACTTTCTTCAGCTCACCCTACAGCTTTTCTGCAGGATCTAGGTCTGGGAACTTAGATGAAATAAGGCTGATTTTGGCCTTTGGTTTTGGATCATTAAACTGTTAAAACACTTACAGACAATCCAGTTTTTGAGTTTTCTGGCAGAGTCCACCACATTTTTACTAATATCTAATTTCTATTTTAGATATCATGATGCCATGAATAACAAGGTTCTCCGGTCCTTTGGAAAAGAAACAGGCCCACAGAATCAGGGAACCTCAAGCATGCTTAATAGAGGGCATCGTCATGTTGAAGAAACCAGTTTGAGACAGGTAGAAGTAGCCATCAGAAGATGGGAAGATGTTGGTCATAAAGGGATGGACATGGTAGTGAATTATATTCAGGTTGGCTTTGGGTTTAAGTAAAAAGTAAGTAAAATCCAAAAGAGGTATTGTATATTTTCTCTATAAGAATACAAAATAAAATGTCACAGCTTCGAGAAATTACAAATACAAAGTTCAAGTTTACAGTTGTGGTTTATTCTTTATGAATACAATATGCTATAACAGTTTGTGAACATGATTTCTTTTCTATGAGAATACAAATTTACATCTTAGCGCTAGTGCTGCTGCTTCTTCTTCTTCTTCTGCTGGCGGTACGCAACAAATTCAGAGGTGCATACCACCACCTAATGTACATCATTGTATAACTCCACCCACTATATTCTATGTTTTCGTTTTGTATTTCATAAAAATAAGAACAATGCTTTATTTATAATACTCTTGATTTCCCCTCTATCTCCCCTCTGTTCCTAATTTTCCTTTTAGACTGAATTATCTCCCATTCCGGCACTATGTTTACTGGCGGTGAGGAGTGTGACAGCGCATGCGCAACGCGAATCGACTAACTCTGTGCTCCACTAACCAGCCTGAGATCACGTGACACCAAGTCACTGATGTAAATTCGTATTCTCATAGAAAACAAATCATGTTCACAAACTTCTATAGCATATTCTATTCATAAAGAATAAACCACAACTGTAAACTTGAACTTTGTGTTTGTAATTTCTTGAAGCTGTGACATTTTATTTTGTATTCTTATAGAGAAAATATACAATACCTCTTTTGGATTTTACTTATGCACAACTATTGATTAATAAGCACACATTTCGTCTTTACATACACTTTGTTTTTCACAGCGTTCTTACCCCATATATAAGTTTACTAAGAAAAGCTTATGTCTTCTATACTTATTTTACCTGCTGTACTATTTTTACTTTATTGATTTTTCAAACCATTTCCTTTCAGCAGCTCCCTTGGTCAGATTGTGGGACTATTCTGTCTCACTTCAATCCGTTAGATTTATTTTCATTTTCCCTGTACTGCACTTTGGACCAACCTAAATTGTTTTGAATGTGCTCTATAAACGGATAAATGAATGTAAATGAATTACATTAGTGGCACTGGTGTGGGCTTCTGCTGCTGGAGACCATCTGGTTTAAAGTTTTGCATTTAATGCATTCAGAGACGGTATTCCTTATACCTCGGTAGGAACGACCAGTTAAATATTGTTGCCCTTCTATCCTTTCAAATTAGTCTGCCCATTCTCCTCACCACTGCTGCTCACAAGCCGTTTTCTTTCTTTTAACGTGTGAAAATCTTAGTAGATCATTCATTTCTGAAGACTCAGACCAACCAATCCTGCAGAAAAAACCATGCCGTGCTGAAACTCAGGTAAATCCTTTTCTTCCCCCATTCGGATTCTCAGTTTGGACTTTAGCAAGTCGTCTTCACATCTAGATTCCTAAATGCAAGGAGTCACTGCCATGTGATTGGCTGGCTGTGACAAAGCAATGGAACAGGTGTACCTAATAAAGTGACGAGCGTGATAGCTCCAGTAACAAGTTTTGTCTACATCTCTTGAATCAGTGTGTGAATAATTACACATTCAAACCACAGGCGGGAAACAAACACGAATTAAAAATAAATAACAACTGAAATAACAACTAAATAAACGTAAATGTCCAATCAGTCGATTTTGCCCCAGTTTGACCTTCTGAGTCCTGTTGGTGATGAAAACGCCCAGCTGCCACTGATCAGGATCATTTTAAAAAACTTCAATTTTAAAGATGAAAAAAATATATTTTGTGGATTTAATGTATTGTGTTTAAATCCAAAATGCATTGAGCAACATCTACTGTTGATGCATTTTTTGGAAATTAAACAATCTATGGTGTATTTGTTACAGCCCTGAATCTGTTAAAAGACATTATTTCCCCCTGTATTAAATTTAACCTCAGAAATATGAACACAGCACAAATAAAGGCTTTAACTTAGTTTAAAACTGAAGAATATATAGAGACAGCAGGAAGTTACATTGGTGGTTAGCCTTTGATTAGGAGCATTTCATTCATGATTTGTTACGGTAATTTATGCTGCCACTTCATCATTTGTAAATAAATACAAATTAAGCATAAAATGAATGATACATTTACAGAAAAGCCATGAAGGAAGCAGTAAATAATTAAAGCAAATGCTCAGAGTAGCAATAGTAATGATAATTTCACACCTCCTCTCAGACTGCTCCACCAGCTTTACAGCCAGCTGCTCCGCCTCCCTCATCTTCTGCTCCATCAGCCGTTTCTCCTCCTTGGTCTTCATGGCTGTGACCTCTAACCTCTGTCGTTCCTGCTCAGCTTCTGCAGCTTTGTGAGCCAAAAGCTTGGCCTCATCCTCAGCAATCTGGGCCTTCTCCGCCAGCAGGTCTGCTGTCTCCTCAGATCGCAGCTGCATTGGGACAGTCAGAAGTCATTTTTAATGAAGTGAGGTAAAACTAACACGATCATATTCTTAACAATTTCACTATTTTCTTGCACGATTTCTATCACTGGTTCTGTAATGCAAAGCTTGCTGTTCCCAAATTAGAGTCTCCAGCCACCATCTGTCTAAAATATTTAATATTTATGTTGGAGGAAGGATAAAGATCTCACCAGTGCCTCGTTGGCAAGTCGCGCCTCATCCTGCAGCTGGAAAAGTCTTCGCTCCATCTCCTCTTTTGCCCGTTCTGCTTCCTCTCTCATCTGCTTTTCCCGTGCCAGGATCTGGCGCTCCATCTAGATGGAGGGGGAGAAGTTAGAGTGTTACAATAAATAAGTACTAAAAACACAGAGTTCATCCCAATCTACAGAGTTTCTGCACATTTTACGTCAAAATTCTTTGCTTTTCCTGGACTAAAATCATCAGTTCATTTTGGGACATTTTTAAAAGTACTAATTTAAACGTTCACAATTAATTTACTGGAGACGTGTCGGTCAAGATTAGGTTTTTAACACAAAACCCGCAAAATCCACAGGAAGGAGAGACAGCAAGATGGAAAGAAGAAAGGAAAAAAGCTATGGAAAAAAGGCATGAAAGAAAAGACAGATAGTAGGAAAAAGTAAAGGAAGTGATCGAGGAAAGAAGAGATCAAGGAAGAAAGGGGAGAAAAAAGGGAAGGGAAAAAGGAAAATACTAAAGGCAGGGAGGATAAAAGGTGAAAAATGAGGGAAGGTAGGAAAGGGAGGTGGGGAACGAAAGGGATATTTAAGGGGGAAAGGGAAGAAGGAAGGAAAGGGTAAGAAGAAGGAAAAGGTAAACAAAACAAATAAGGGTAGCGTTAAGGAAGGACAGAGGAAGGAAAAAAACAAAGGAAGGAAGAAATGAACAGAACAAGGAAGGAAGAATGGAAACAATGAAGGAGGAAGAACAAAAGGACAGAAGTAAGGAAAGAGCAAATAGCAAAGCAGCAAGACAGGAGGGAAGAAAACAATATGTTGAAATAGAGAATATAGTCTGTAATAACACATTGTTTCCATATTCTTGAATCCAAACCTAGAAAGTTCTCAAATTCCATATTTTTCCATCCTACATACAACCCCTGCATCCTGACCACAGTTTCTGTGAGAACACCGACCTTCTTGCGTGCCTTTTCCTCTTTAGCTTGAGCCTTCATCTGCTGCACTTCGATTGAGTCCACCTTCCTCCTCCTCATGAACAGATCATGGTTCCCGATGCACAGCTGCAGGATCTAAAACACAAAATCATTTACATCCAACACATCCCATGTAACAGATCAATGATTTGTGATTCAGCAAAAAAAAAAAAAAGTAAAAACCAACCAGTTTGTTGACACGCAGCTGAGATGAGTAGAACTTAAAAACGTCTTTCTTCTTATCTAGAGGTTTAATTGTGAACTGCAAGAAAGAAGGTTAGGTCATTTTCCTTGCATTTCTTCCTGTGAGAATAGTCTCCTAAATGGCATACCTGAAGTAATCCTAGAGTTGCTCTGTTTTTGGAGTAGAACCTAGGAATGTGGTGTTTACTGGTGCTGAGCAACAGACGTCTGAACACTTTGGAAAATAAAAACTTCTATTGTGGTCGTATTTTATATATAAACTGATGTCTGTTGGTGGAAAACAGAAAAACCACATGCTGAAGCAACACAAGCCCTATTTTATATCTGATCTCAACAGCACAATGAAATGTCCCCTATGTTTGAAGCCTTGGCGTGATGCTCTCCAAATATGGCCTCTGATTGATCTTTGCCACCCAGATGTGTTACTACCAGATGTCCAGGTCTCCTCTGCCTTATGTCCAGAAGTGTAGACATATTTTTTGGTCATTTTCCCATATTTTAGATAAAGAAACTCCAGGAATGTAAATGTAAATGTCTTACACCAGTAGAATTGGTCCAAAATATATGAGGGAGAAGAAGCTAATTCATCCTTGGGAAATATAGGAGGAGGTTATGAAGAGCTGAAACCATTAAACTATAAACTGCAGAGTCACAGTGATTCTGACACATTTAACTAACTTAACTGAAAAGAAACTCCTTTTTGTATCAGTAAAAGGGAATTACAGTTCCTAGTAACAATTATTCATACCCTTTGAATTTTTTTTTTAACAATTTGTCACGTTACAATCACAAACTCAAAGGTATTTTACTGGGATTTTATGTGATAAACCAACACAAAGTAGTGCATAATTGTAAAGATTTCAAGATCTTTTACAAAATAGAAAACTTGTGCGACATATTTCTGGATTTACCCCCTTTACTCTGATACCCCTAAATAAAAACTCTTCAGAGGTCCACCTGTGTGTAATGTAATCTCAGTATAAATCCAGCTGCTCTGTTAAGGCCTCAGAGGTTTGTTGGAGAACATTAGTAAACAAACAGCATCATGGAGGCCAAAGAACTCAGCAGACAGGTCAGGGAGAATTTTAAAGCCGAGTTGGGTTTTAAAACCGCATCGGTCCAGCAGATCGGACCCTAAACAAACAGCGTGAGCTACAATGGAATGGTTTAGACCAAAGACTATTCCTTTCTTACAAAGAACCAGTAAAAGTCCAGATCTAATTCAGAATCCGTGGTAAGACTTGCTGTTCAAAGATGCTCTCCATCCAAGTCTGCGCTAATTTGCAAAGAAAAATGGGCAAAAAAAAATCCACTATCTAGATGTGCAAAGCTGGCAGGGACAAACGCGCCAAAAATGTTTTGCAAAAAAATTATGCATTGAAAATTACGGTTTGTTTTTCTGCCAGTTCAGTTGTTTACTGCTTTACGTTGGTGATGGGTAGGAATGTCACAAAATGTAGAAAGGTTTATAAGGGAGGGCAATGCAGGTGGGAATTTTTTTCTAACCAGTGAAAAAGTTATTTGTTTAAAATATACAAAAACCTCTTGGTCCAAAAACACGAAAGCAGATTAATAATTCTTAATGCCGCACTTACCTCCTTTTCACTATAGGAGATATTCCGGATCCCGCTCCAGGGAAAAGACTTGTTTGGGTTGAGTTTGTTGTTGGGGTTGTAGATATGAAGACCCTGAGCATCGACACCCAGTAAAAGGTCTGTGTCCCTTTTATTTTGCTGTGGAGGTGAAGCAACATGATAGGAACATTAAAGGTTAAGTACTTTTTATACCAACATGGACAGCGTAAGTCATTCCACAGTCACCAACACTCACAGTAATGGCAAAGTAGCTAACACCGTACATTTCAAGGTCCTGAGCAATCTTTAGGTATTCCATCTCAGCTTCATCCCTCAAAAGAAAGAAGAATATCGTCAATCAAACTCCAATGGCTGAGATTAGGACCACACCTTTAGTAAAGGTGTTAATATTTGGTGTCAGTTCAAAAGCAGTCAGTCCTACCTGGCGATGCCCCGGTGTTCAGCGTACCAAGCTGTGATCTTCTCCTCCCACATGTCCGCTGTCATTTGATACTGCATCAGAACCTGAGACGTGGACATGTTATACATCAAGCGCACAAGCAGGAAAACAATGACAAACGAACCGACGGATTTACCTGTTTTCACTAAGATTTGGATGAGGCTTGCATGCTTACCCTTTTTGGCAGCAGCTCATCTTGTGCAAGAAAGCCTGGCTTGTGAAAGTTTGGGTCATAGTCCCCATACTGGGATGGAGATAAAAAAAGAGAGAAAGAATGCATTAATGTTGCTCTTAACTGTAATAATATGTTATTTAAATGAATATAGAAACATATTTATTTATTTAAACAATATATTAAACACAGTCCAGGTTAGAAGTTTACACTATTCCTTTATTTCACTTTGGTGTTTAAATAATTTGGACGATACAAAAAGAACTTGAATACATTTCAAAAATAAGAAACGAGTGAATGAAGGTTGAATTTCTTGTGTATTTTCCTTTAATCCATGAAAGGTTAAAATTATACATACAGGCCCACTAATATTTCGTTAAATATGCCATAACAGGTTGCACTGTGGCTCATTCGAAGAGAAGTCGTCTTGCAATCCGAACGCTGTGGGTTCAATTCCAGCCTTCTCCTATATGTTGATGTGTCTCTGGGCAAGGCACTTAACCTCAAGTTGCCAATCAATCTGTGTATCACTGGGTTAATGTGGTTTGGTGTAAAGCGCTTTGAGTTGCCGGTATGACTGGAAAAGTGCTTTCTAGGTCCACTAAACATTTCATCATTTACCTTAATGAGATGCATTTGAAGCCAACAGAGGTTTAATGATTAATAAATACAAAGGCTGCGCTATAAGAGTCAGGGTGAGGCTTTCAAACTTTAAAACAAAAACAAGCACATATGGTCATAGAACACAACTGTTGGATGGAGTAAGGGGGAGTCAGGTATGGCCTAAACCGGCTCAGTTATGGTTGAGGTGCAAACACACCCTCCATTTCTGCTACCTGTATGACCCCTTCTCTTTTCCAATGGTTATAATCAGTCTGACGGAGAGAGGTATCCCAATCGTTGTGGTTTTTAGTATAACAATGACCATCAGTGGGACCCTTTGTGGGGTGCCTTGAGACGACATTGTTGAAAATAAGCGCCGTTTAACTAAATAATCTGAACTGAAACTATCTCTGTAGTTATGCTGCTTTAGACTTAGGCTGCTGGAGGACATAATGACCACTTTCACCCTCTTCGCTACATTCTCACACTACTCTCCAATTTTGCATTATTTGCTGTTATTTCAGCTTTTAACTTTGTTCTCTCTCTTTTCTCTTCCTAGAAGCTACACCTGACCTGACTCTGTGTCTACCTGTGACACCTTTCTGGAGAGGGGCATCGTCCGAGCTTCTGCTGGGAACAACTTAATGCTCACCCTCTACAGATGATCCACATGGCCCTGTCTTTCAGTGTTTAACCCCTTCTCTCTCCTAGACATGGCTACTGACTGAGCTTTTACTGTAACTAACTCTATGTGCTCTCTTTCAGACTCTAACCTTGAAAACTGGCTCAGAGTTTATCTGTTCTTTCTTTCTAGGTGAAACGACTAAAGGAGCTACATCCACTAACATTTACTTTTCCTTCCCATAGAAAGTACTCCTGGATCAGTGCTTCTTTGTTCTCTTTGTGTCTCTGCTCTGTTCTCTCTAACCCCCAGTTGGTCGTGGCAGATGGCCGCTCACACTAAGCCTGGTTCTGCTGGAGGTTTCTTCCTGTTAAAAGGGAGTTTTTCCTCTCCACTGTCGCTACATGCATGCTCAGTATATGGTATTGCTGCAAAGTCAACGCCAGTGACTTTCCACTGTCTCTACATGCTCATCTGGGAGGAGTGAATGCTGCAAGTCACTGACTGGATGCAATCTGCTGGGTTTCCTTAGATAGAAAAACTTTTTATCCAATTTGAATAAATAACTGAATCTGGCTGCACTGTTCAATAGTTAGGACTAATTGGAATGTATGTACCTGACTTTTGTGAAGTGCCTTGAGACGACATGTGTTGTGAATTGGTGCTATATAAATAAAACTGAATTGAATTGAATGAAATGTTCTGCACAAGAAGCATGTAACAATTTGCTAATTCACAACTTCAGTTCCTGACCTGTCCCATGCTGAAAATGTGCTAACTTTGCTTAAAAGCTGAATCTGAACCAGGAAATCAACCAATTTAAATAAACTCCAGCAATTCTACCAAAACAGTAGTCAAAAACACAGCCTGAATTATACCAGAGGCTCGATGGTAGTGGAAAAAATGTTACAGCTGAAACTTGCTAAAGGACATTGATCCAATAAGTTGGGGTGTAGGTATACATTTAAACCTCTTTGCATAATGTAGACCCTGTGCAGATTAAGTATAACATTCATCCCCATGTTGAGTGCAGGTAAACGTATCCCAGTAACTTTAAATTTTTTAATTCATCATCAGCATGGAGCCTTAATGGTTTATGACTGTTTTAACATATCTGAAATTAAACCTGCTGTACATAAAAACAAGAACGTAGCTTTGCTTTATCCTCCTACCTTTGCCTGGACAGCATATGATGCCAAAAGGACTGAGGCTTCAGGGGAACAGAATATCTCTTCATCTAATATCTGTTTTTTCACCTAAAAATAAAAGTTTCACACCAAGTTTACAATAGTCTACTCAACTACACGAAATGATTTTAACGAAAACTAATTCCTTACAAATGTAGAAATGATTTGGCTCCACTAATTCTACCAAATGTGTTGCACTAAAAAGACATGAAAGTGGTTTTATTTGTTGCTACCTGTAAGAAAAATAGGTGTTGGGTGATTTCTTGGACCAGTTCTTCTTCCACTTTTTCAGGGAAGAATTTCGCTAGAAAGTGAAACGTTATGGGGAAGTCCTTAGGTACCTCCTGGTCCAGAACCTGGTTGGAAAAAGAGGAAGAGAGAAACAATGCTACGCATAATTAATCAACAATTTTCATTTTAATTAAAAAATCTGTTGGAGTGAAGAATCTGAGGAATATGACCAAGATCTTCTCACCGCAGCCTTCAGATCTCAATGGTTCACTCACCCGTTTCTCTGGTTTGAGCCAGGCGTAGGTGTCCTTCACGGTGTACCTGAGTCCAAAGAACCAGGTCTCCCTCAAACCAACTGTACGACACACCAAGTCAAACAGGTCTTTACCTTTCCATTTGACCTGGGACAAACAGAGCGAGAGATACACATGCAAAGAAGTTAAAACCTAAGCATAAGTCTTCCCAGGGTTGTTCTTCTGGCAGCAGTTTCAGGAACAAGGAGCAAACACAGGCTTCTTACGGCCAGTGGCACTCCTGCCCTCTGCAGGAAATTTTAGGTGCACCAATTAAGTCAATATAAAACACCCTCCTTGTTTCTGCTTTTAACATAATCGCAAAAAAAGGATCATATAAAGTGCACTTCAAACTTAAAACTGACACAGGATTTGAAAGTACCAAGCACACATCAACCATTAAATGTTATCCATCTTATTTTTAATGAAATGTGAATTTATTACCAAGGAATAAAATAAAAATAAAAAATCAAAAGAAGTCAAATGAGCTTGTTTCATTAAACACAGAGTTCAGCTCAAACGACTGACACCACAGAGTGATCGGAGACACGTCAATGATTTTGTCTCTGGTCTTTTGTGCTAAATAAGTTGTAACTTCTCATCGCTGCAGTCTAAGTGAGACTCACTGTTTTTTTCTTTAACTCTCAATTATTGTTACATTATAAAATGATTTTTGTTTTTGTTATTATTATCTCTTTGCTTTTTACAGTTATGTAGATTTTTGGTTTTAAAAATCCTCCAGGCTAAATATCACGACCTTAATGTGTCCCTGTTGGGTAGATTATTCTGTCTCAGTCAGACAGAAAGCTCAGTTCTTCTGGTTTGGTTTAGGTCTACATACGTTTATGTATAACGTTTCTGTAAAGGTCCACACCCTAGTTTGCTAGATATTTGTTTGATTGCACAGCAAGCAGCTCAAACACTTTGCACCTTGTCAGCCATGTAAACTGTGAGAGCCATTTTAACAGAAAAAAGTGTGTTTTCTTATTTGAGCACAGAATAACCGAATATGTTGTCCTATCCTTGTAAGTAATAAGCTGACCTCACACGTTAATCTGAAGCTTAGATGACATTCATTAAGATACGAGTTTCAGCTCATATATGAAGGCTAAATAAAAACTAACCCCACGCTTGCTGCAGAAAAAAAAATTTGAATCAACAATGATGGCAGTCCGAATGTTTGAATTTTAGAAACACCTTCTTTCTTTCTATGCAACAGAAAGATGACTATCTGCCAACACACAGACTGGGGAGTGAAGATACTATTCAGGCTGTGAACTTCCAGCTTTTAAATGATCATAAAACTAAATAAGTCAGGACCTGTGGAGACAAGGAAGTCTGCTAAACAATTTCCTGAGGGCAAACCTGATTAATACTCTTCCACAAAGATTATAGGCCATGTTTCAGAAGGTAGGATTCATTTTTTATTGCAACCAGATTGCTCCTCTCTTTTCAATTTCCTTTTAAGTGGAGTGCACGATAAATACCACTTCCGTGTGGAAGAAAAGTTTACATCATGACTTATACTGAGCATTGTAAAAAGTATTTAACTTCACTTTTTCACATTACAACCACAAACCTGAATGTATTATATTGGGATTTTATTTGACGGACCAACACATAAAAGTGGATCTTTCTGAAGCTGAAGGAAAATGATTCTTGGTTTTTAAAATTCGAACATTTGTATTTAGCTCCCTTTACCATGATACCTTTAAATAAACCAACTGTCTGCAGCAGTCAACTAGTTAGTAAATAGAGTCCACCAGTTTGTAATTTATGCTCAGTATAGGTTAACCTTAAATCGGAGTTTGGTTTAACTGAGCATCTAACTGAGCTCTGATTATTCAAACATCCCAAAATGGAACGAGTATGTCACATCTGCACACCAACCAAGACACGGCGATCCACCGAAACTGACAGGCCAGCCGAGAAAAGCACTAATCAGGCCTGTGGTAACTCTGGAGGACCTGCATAGATCTGCAGCTCAGGTGGGAAAAGTACAGGACAACTATTAGTTGTGCACTCCGCAAGCCTGACCTTTATATTTGAGAGGAAAAAAATAAAGCCACTGCTGAAATGAACCAATAGGAAGCCCTACGTGCTACGCAGAAGACGCAGCAAACGTGGAAAAAGGTCCTCCAAGCAAATGAGATCTAAGAGGAACTTTTTGCCCCATGTTCAAAACATGAACCATGATGGAAAGTTATGCTGTGTGGATGCTTTTCTTTACTCAGGACGGAGAAGCAGATCAAAGTTTATTGGAAGACGGATCGGGCAAGTTACTGGGCAATACTGACAGAAAACCTGCAAGAGCTGCAAATGACTTGAGAGAGGAGAATAATTTCCCCTTTAGCAGGACAGCAACATATTGAGGTCAGAGCTACAAAGGAATTGTGTAGATCAGAGTCTATTCATGTCTTAAAATGGCACACTAAAAAGTCCAGTCCTAAATCTAATTGAGCAACTGTGGCAAGAATTGAAAATTGCTGTTTACATGCAGCCGGATGGGGCTTGTGCTATTATAAAAAGAAGAATGGGCAAAGATTTTAGTCTCTAAATGTGCAAATCTGGTAGAGACATACCCCAAAATACCTGCAGCTGGAGGCAGGTGAAGGTGATTCTATAAAATATCGCCTCAGGGGGTGAATAGATATTTCCAACATAGTTGTCTGATTTAAAAATACATTCAAACGATGTACACATAATTAATTATGTGCTAATATGTGTAGGTCTATCACGCAAAATGTAAAGTTAGTGTTTTTAATATGAACAAATTCTAGGGATATACACTATATTACACAGCATTATAAAAATAATGCCAACATTATCATCCTACAGAACCTACTCTCTCTTTAGCACCTTTGGTGAAACTGAAAATGCTTCTTTATGCTTGGAGTATACAGTTATATATTTGGATAAAACAAAGACAGACAAAAAAAAAAAGCTCATGGAAAGAAAGTCTAACCTCACAGCTGAACTCCATCTCAGCATCCATAGTGATGACTTTAACTTTGAAAGTCTTTGGCTGTTTCTTCTTCAATCCAAGGATGGACATTTTGATGGTGTTTTTATTTTGGAGAACTGTGGAAAGCAGGAGATTTGTTTAGGGAGGCATAAATAAATCACACCTGACTATAAAGTTAAAGCACATCTTAAACAATTAACAATATTAACAACCTGCATAAAACGTCTCGAAAACGATTATTTTCAGTCGATATTACACATGAATAAAAAGAGCTACATTGAGCTGAAGATATAACGCATTAAACGTGCAGATGAGGCCCTTTTACCAGGGAGTAAAGTTAAACTTCTGCCGTCCAGCAAGGCTCAGGGGAGGCTGGGCTTTTGTGTTTGTGTTAGAGCGACGGATGCTAAGCTAACTTTTCTCACTAAACTGAGTTTTTCTCTAACAGCTATGGCGCGAAATTTGGCCATAACAAGTTACAGAAACTGCGAAAGTTTAGAGAGACCTCCGTAGTGAACATGTATCCGATATTAATTTTTAAAGTTAGAAAAATGTTGCTCAAATTGTCGGTTGCTAAGTGTTTAGCTAGTTAGCAGGCAGTTCAATTACAGAAGGACTTTCCAGAAGATTTTTTGTTTTGAGTCCCAGCCACTCTACAGGTGGGAACATGAACAACAGTCAGGAATACAGCGACTGCGCCTGTGTCTGCTTCACGGCTGTCGGAAATATCTGCTTTACACCCGGTACACTGAGATGTCAGTAAATGTAGCAACAAAAACCGAAGCGAAAAAACTATTCCGGCGAAACATTTATATCTCTGACAATCTATTAAAAACACGTATGAAAAAAAACATGTATACGAAGAGTTTTAAATTGGGTTTTCCAGCGAAGTGTCGTTCGTAAGGGGAATAGCAAGTTGTATGGAAACGCTTCTCAACCTGAGCGATTTTACTGAGGGAAAAGCTCGCCCATAATTCCAATAGACATCCCGCTTCCTGGTGCGGATATTCGCCTTTAAAGAAATCTTCATAAAAACAAAAATAATTCAAGGATAAGATAATTACTTCAAAAAACATCAAGGGGTAAAGTTTTTGTTGATTTTCTTAAGAAACAGGAATCTTAAAAATGATAGAATGATGGAACGATAGTTTCTGGTGGCGGTAGCGCACCTAGAAGTTGTTTGCCAACCGCCATAAAAACAGAAGAACAAGAAGAAAAACAAAGCTGCCATTAACAACAACAAAAACCAACGAGACTAGTTTTGGTAAATGAACCATTGTCTTTTTCTACAAAATAGGAGCAGGATTTACATTTCACTACACAAGAAAGAAAAGAACACTAGGATTTAATGTGTTCCAAATTTCTGTGCACAGAACCAGAAGAGGTTGTTTTCGTTTTTAAAACTAGCCAGGCATGTATGAAGTTTCAATGTTATGATCACATTGTATTAAAATATCATGGTTTCACAGCATTTTACAAAAAAAACAATATAATGTAATAGCGTTTTTTTTGTATAACAAGCTGATATTGGCTGACAACAGTTTATAAGCCAGGCAATCTGCTAGTGTAGCCAACCTGCAGTCAGCTGCCATTATAGTTTTTAAACAGTGCTACCCTGTGATGGATGACACTCCTTTAATTTGTACACCATCATTAGCCTTCTTTTTCGTGACTGCAATTTTTTTCAGAACAGCCAAATTTCACATTGTTGTAAGTGAGAGAAAGGTGTTGAAGCCATATTTCAGTCAGCTGACCGGCAGTGTGTGGAAACATGTCGGGGAGGGGCAGCGGGATGTTATGCTGTGTATGATTTGTCTGGAAACTTGGAGCTAGGAATGACGTCAACCCCATGTTAAGAGCATTATGGTCGTATCGGGATTTGTTCATTGTTTTGGTGCTAAGTGTTAAGCAACAGCAGCTGATAGCAATGTATTTCTCTTCATTATTTACGCTTATACAGTAAAGGAACATGTTTCCAAATAGATATTTTACAGTATTATGTTTGTCACTAGATATAAAGCATCAAAAGTGCTTATAAATAGCTAATGTTTGCAAATTTCATTACATTCTATATGCGCAGCAGCCATATAGGCTAATAATTTAGCAGCTGCTCGGTGAGCCGCAACTTCCCTAGTTCCAATTTCAATGTCAGGGGGGCGTTCTTGTTGAATGGTGCACTAGGAACTTGAAAGTGACTCCCAAGTATAGAGAGCTTACCATTACTTTATGCTACATAAAGCCAAGAAAAATATTCTCAGGCATCTTAGTAAAACGAGTGAAACTGTAGGAATACTATGACTGAAAATTAGAGCAGTTTTATAACTATGGTATTCTGAAATCTTGGTATACCAGCAACTGGCCCATGCCTACTCATGCTCTATGCTGACGACACAGCTATTTTCTGTTATATATGGTTGTTTGATTGGATGTAATATAACTCATGTCCGTATGATAGAACACATTAGTAGTTTTGAAGCTGTAACTTCATTATCCTTGATATATCTTGATGGTATTAGCCAACCCATGCCTTATAAAAGTATTACATAAATTCAATTATCAGGAAATTGTTAGCTCCACAGTATTTTAAAGTTAAAGTGGAGTCAATGCTGCAAGTGATCTGTTAATTGCTTGGCTAAATTAATTATGTGCTTTAATTTTGTTTCTTTTCTTTTTCTTTATTAGTTTTCTTGAACAGGTTTTTATGTAATGTCTGCCAACAGTAACACATTTGACGGTGTTAAAGCAGTTATCTTGTCAGCTCATAAAAGCACCACATCAGAAGAGAAGATCAGCTTCTACAACCGCTGGGCAGAGACCTATGATCGGGTGAGAAAATAGACATTGGATGGTTGTTTTTCTTTTTTGTGTTCCAGGTTAAATAGCTATCCTTAATGTTTAACTACTCTATAGCTGTCTAAAATGATACATTAAATGCAAAAGTTAAGAATTACAAATGCCTATTTAATATACAATGCATACTGTTTTTAAGATTTCTCTTGATGGTACTCTTCTGGTTGTTCAGTTAGCTGCTATAATTTAAGTAATATTTTCTACAGTAACCCCAAGTACATTTGACATCTGACAACTTTTATTAGTTTTACATTTGGTGATGTTCCTTTTTTGGAATCAGTTGGAAAGGCTACAGATGTTTTCAGTTTGTTTCACCTGTGAGCTTCAGTCAGTTAATATTCTTGAAAACATTATACAGCCAGACACCAACACTTCTGAGGTCATCAAAATCAGCATTCCACCTGAGTCGCACGAAGTTGTTCAAAACTTAATTCATGTAAAAATTTGGCAAATAGTTCATTTTTCATAACAAGCATTTTTAATATTATTTGAAAAGTACTTTGCAATGTTTTTATCATTGATACACACTGTCTCATGCAGAATGTTCTGTTGCATAATTGCTCAATTTATTTTCTGCATCTTTTACACTCAATCACAAACTGCATAATACCTGTTGGGTTCAGTGAATTCACTTGAAGTACTTTATCCACATCTTATTGTAAAATGTTCCTCTGAAACTGAGAGGCCAGAGTGTTGTTTTAGATATGTTCAGAAAACTGCTAAGCTTTCTGGTTTTTTGACAATTATTTTGACAGGATGTGGCTGTCTTGGACTACCGTGCACCAAGTCTGGCAGCAAACAGCATCTCATCCCATTTTAACGCTGTGCGAGAAGCAGCCGTTGTGCTGGATGTGGCGTGTGGTACAGGACTGGTGGCCAAACAGGTGAGTAGTTGCTATGTTGATGAGACAGACAGACAGACAGTAATGTGGTATAAAGAAATGAAACAGAGCTTTAAAGTAAAATATGTACAAAAATGTCTTGACTCTCAAAATTGTACATATCCCTATCAAATGCCAGGTTTTGCGCTGTAAAAATCTGAAACCATGATAAATAATTGAAAAATCTCTTCCACATATCAAGTACTATTCTGTACAATTCAACTAATGAGCCAATCTATTAAAAGGAAAAGAATACAAAAGCTGAGGCACCCTGGTTTGTGCACACACTTAAACTAAAACTTTGTTGAAGCACCTTTTGATTCAGTTTCAGCTTTCAGTCTTCTTTAATAGGAGCACATCGGCCTCCTTCATCTCGACTGGTTAATATTTGCCTAGCCAGAGTCCAGAACTAAATCTGCAGTAAAAAAGGTGGGGTCACTAGAAGAGGGAAGTGGATAAGAGACATTCTCTCAGTTTAAGAAATTAGGAAAACTGAACTCATCAAAACTCAAATCGTTAAAGGGAATGCAGATAGATGGTTACTTCAAAGCACTGAATGCTGTCAAAAGCTAAGAATTGGGTTTGAGGTGCACTTATGCAACTGGGTTATTGCATTTTTTTTATTTTTTGTTGCGTTTCCCTCTTTTGACAGATTAGCTTGTTTTTCAATTGTACGATGCTAAATAAATATAACATTATATGTATATTATAGTTTTGTGGCCTATCAACCTGCCATTTTAACAGGGGTGTTAAAATGGCAAGTTTTAAGAACAATAAATCCCATAATTGAATAAATAAATAAATATCAATACAGGTCAAATTAAGAGCTTTGCAGTCGCTGTATGACTGTAACTAGCATGATTGATAGACAGTCACTGTATGTCATTGCTGAGCAGATGAAAAAGCTCGGATTTGGACATTTTGTCGGTGTGGATGGAAGCAAGGCCATGCTGGACAAGGCGAGAGAGACTGGGTTGTACCAGGACTTGAAGCAGTGCCTGCTGGGAGAGGAGCCTCTGCCTGTACAGTGGGGTAATTAAACCTACATCAGAACATCTCATTAATTTTTGTGACCTATACAGTGATTCTAACTTTAACTGCCTTTGGCTGCTGTACATTTACATCATTCTTGTCAGCTTTTTAAAAACTCTTAAATGTAAGGATGCAGAAAAGGAAACTATCTAACGGGGATGATGTAATTTTAAACTAAAACTATTTAATTTCCTCTTACCTCCAGCTGATACATTTGATGCGGTTGTGATTGTTGGAGCATTAAGTGTTGGTCAGGTCTCTTTTAGTGTCATCAGAGACCTGTGGAATGTCACCAAACCAGGTCAGTGTGTTTTTTCCAATTTAATTCGTTCCATCTTGATGTAAACTTCTAATTCCTCATTTTACTATGGATTAGAAAAAAACATGCTGCTTCATTGCACTGTTTCTTCCTTTCCACCAGGTGGCTACATTTGCATGACAACCAGAAGTAACTATGATAACGTGGAATACAAAGCTGCCCTTGAAAGCGAGCTGAGGCAGATGGAGGAAGAGGAGCTCTGGACTTGTTTAGAGGTCACAGAGGTGGAAGACTGGGAGAGGGCAGTATCAGAGGAGGAGGACGGCTACATATCTGGAGCTGTGTACGTCTATAAGAAGCACTAAATACAATGGTGGACAATGATATCATGTGAAATTGTGAAAATGTAAAAACAGTTGTCCAAGTATAATCATTTTATACTTGGTTGTACATCAGCCCGGGCCTCTGTTGTCGTCTTTTGCGCTTCATAATGCACCACACATTTTTAATGAGAGACAGATCTAAACTGCAGGCAGGGCAGTATAGTACCACCACTCTGTTACTATGAAGTCACGCTGTTGTAACGTGCAGAATGTGGCTTTGCATTGTCTTGTTGAAAAAAGCAGGACGTCCCTGAAAAAGACGTTGCTTGGATGGCAGCAAATGTTGCTCCAAAACCTGTATGTACCTTTCAGCACCAATGATTCCTTCACAGATATGCAAGTTACCCATGCCATGGGCACGAACACACCCCCATACCATCACAGATGCTGGCTTTTGAACTCTGTGCTGATAACAATCGAGATAGTCCGTTTTCCTCTTTTGCCCGGAAGACACAGCGTCCATGATGTCATGGACGCTGTGTCAAACAATTTGAAATGTGGACTAATCAGACCACAGTGCACTTTTCGACTTTGCGTCAGTCCATCTCAGATGAGCTCGGGCCCAGAAAAGCAAGCGGGGTTTCTGGGTGTTGTTGATATATGACCTTCACTCTTGCACTTGTAGATGTCACGACAAACTGACAATGGTTTTCTGAAGTGTTCCTTAGCCCATGTGGTAATATCTGTTACAGAATGATATTGGTTTTAAATTGAATGCCTCCTGAGGGGTCGAAGGTGACGTGCATTGTTGTGTTTCGGCCCTGTCGCTTGCGTGCAGAGATTTCTCCAGATTCTCTGAATCCTTTGATGATACTATGGACAGTAGATAATAAAATCCTTAAAATTCCTTGCAGTTGTACGTAGAGAAATGTTCTTAAACCGTTGGACTATTTGCTCAAACTTTTCTTAACAAAGTGGTGAACCTCGCTCCATCCTTGCTTGTGAACGAATGAGCCTTTCAGGGATGCTCCTTTTATACCCTATCATGACACTCACCTGTTTCCATATAACCTCTTCACCTGTGGAATGTTCCAAACGGGTGTTTTTGAGCATTCCTCAACTTTCCCAATGTTAAGTTGCACCTGCCCCAGCTTTTTTGGAACATTTTGTAAAAAATCAAATTCAAAATGAGTGAATATTTGCAAAAAACTGTAAAGTTTATCAGTTTGAACATTAAATATCTCACTGTTGTAGTGTATATTTAATTGCATATAAGCTGAACAGGATTTGCAAATCATTGTATTCTGTTTTTATTTACGTTTTACACAGAGTCCCAACTTTATTGGAATTGGGGATGTACAACACTTTCCAAGAACGAATAGCCCGACTTTTTTCCTACTTCTGTGCAGTGATCAGATTTCATAATTCAGCATTCATTCATTTCATAATTGATCAACTAAAGGATCATATAGGCACAAAATAGAGCTGTTGTCAGTATCCTTCTGAAAAGTCTCTGTGACTGCCTGAAAATTCTTACTGTTTGTTCACAGTATTTAATTCAGGATGCTGGCTTTGCCTGATGATGCCACTTGAAGAGTTAATATAAATATAAATGGTGTCCAATATAATAAATATAATGTACCCATATCTATATTTTAATGGATTTGACACTTTATTTGTTCTTTTTGATCATCTCAATGTGCTAAAATGTTTATTCAATATACAAACATTTTTTGCATAATATGCAAAATGCGTTGACAGTCTCTTTGGTATTAAAACCCAGTTCTCTGACCCCTCCAGGCCGCGTTAGAGAGGGGCTGCCCTGCCAGGTTGGGAATAACTGATACGTTTATTTAGTGTACATTTTGTGTTTTATACCAGATATGCACATCCATCCACCCATTCATATTCTTCACGTTCTACATTTAAACCACCACTGTAGAAATAACTGCAATACACTCAATGCAAACATTTATTTTTGAGAAGTGTAAAGTTTTGTGGAAAAAACTGAAAGAAACCTAGATGGTAATATATTTATACCTTAGAACCATTCCAGTTTTTATTTTCTGAAAAAACAACAGAAGTTCCGATAAAACAAAGGGGGCAAATCTGCATGATTGATCCACCGTGAAGCAGGTTGATTAATTTAATTCCAGAGCGAGTTGTTGCAGTCTGTTTTCTCTTTTTGCTGTAGATTTGATTTTTGAAAATGGTTTATTTACATGAAAATCTCTCCCTTCAGAATTTATTGTTGGGATTCACATGGTGACTTATAGAATCTCTTGCAGCATGTCAAAAAAACCACGAGCTCTTTGGTCAAAACAAAATGCCTTACATAATTTAAAACCTTCTTTTATTTGTTTTGCTCAGTATCTGCTGCTGTGTTAAAGTATAAATTATTTAAAGTGTTTCTGCAGGTTGAAAACAGCTTGAGTCAAAGTTAAAAACAAAATGTACCCGATATAGAGCTTAAGGTTGTAGAGTTGCAGTTAAAACTATTCAACACTCTCTGCAAATTAGGTTTATTGGCAAAATGTACAAACTAACTGCTGGTTGCAGTAAAAAAATAAAACAAGAATGATTTGAATAGCTCAGTTCATAATATTACTAAAGGTTTCTCCAAATTAAACCCAAAATGACACTTAATGCTACTACAAAATTATTCAACCCTTCATGAAAAGCACGTGTCACCACTTGTCATGAGGGAACTTATTAGTGCTCCTTTTGCTGATATGACCTGCTTCAAACAGGATTCATAGCCAGACACTAGCTTCTGGATCCTGGAGAATCTTAGCCCATTTGTCATGTAGCTTGCTGCAACCAACTTTTTCAAATTTCACTAAATATTTACAACAGAGTTCAAGCCAGGTAACTATGAAGGCTGCTCTAATATCTTCCAGCACTTATTCTGTAGCTACTATTCCTTTAAGTTGAACTTTGGGAGCTATGCTTGCATCTATACATCAAGGAGCATTCAGGACCTTCGCAAGGCGGTGAACTTCTATTAACTTTTTGGACAATTCTCTTTACTTATTTCCATATTTAGAACATGCAGTGAAACATCCAGGTATTTTAGGTGTTCTGTCTCCACCACATCTGATGCAACTAATAAACATTTTGACTGTGCCTGTGACCGCACCTGATTTGCAAATAGAATATGGATAAAAATCCTTGTAATTTCACATAATCCCTTCTAAACAATTAAAAAAACTCTAAAAAAAAAGTTAAAAAAATGTAAACCTACTAGTTACGTAATACCAACCTTAAGTTGTGAAGAAAGGAGATTGTTGTAGCTTCAGGGTTAACCCAGGCCACAATAACAAGCAAAACCAGTCTGTCCTTTATGAGGAAACTTAACTAAACAAAGAAACTGAAACCAAATACATTCATCTTAACTTTCTAAATTAACAGAAACAGAAAACTTTCAATAAAAATGACAGTTAAACCCTTACCATTATCTCCTCTTAGTTATTCCATGTTATCCAAGCATTAAACGTCAGGTGCATTGTTCAGATCATAGTTGTAACAGAAGTGTAATATATAATGTGGGTATCGTTAGCATCACCTTCTTTCCACCTGCATGTCCTTCTTTATCACAGTCCTACACGATGATGTCATGAAAAGGGGTGCGGTGACTTCACATTAGAGATCAAACTCCAGCCCCACATACATGAAAATCGCAGAAAACAAAAATAATTATGAGCAGAATTGAAACTTTAAAACCCATATTTAACAGTGAAAATTTTCTAGATTAGAATTGTAGTGCAGCAAATAAAAAAAATACATAGTGGCAAATAGTGGTGGCAGGGCTTCACAATTCTTAAGAAATAGAATAAATGGTCAAAACATTATCCATTCAGATTGAACATTCTTCTAAAAGCTCCCTTAATGAAAACCCAGGTCCGGCCTCCACTTCAGCGAAGGGTAACGTTCTGTAGGTCAATTTGTCAATCCCTCTCATCACCTGTAAAAAGGCTACTGATGGAGAAATAGGAACTTCTTGTGTTTTACCTCCCTTCTTACAGCTGAAGTCCCAGAGTAAAAAGTCTTGTAGGCTTTCCCATAGAGCTTCTGTTGGCTGATAGTGTATTGATTCTTGGTTCTTTTGAAGTAAAGGTGATTACTGAGATTAAAGCATTTTTATCAAACAATGTTATTGGATGAGTCTTACCAGAAATGGTTTGAGCAAAACGAATATCATTGTTCTGCTGTTTAATTCCAATTTTTAAATATTACATTTACCTCATTATTGGTTATATAAGTTATCTGTGAAGCCAGAAGGCATTTTTTTCTTAACTGGGAGAGACCAAACTGTTTCTTTTTTGATTCAAATGGTTTACTAGTGTGTCAGGCACTGTGCAAGCAAATGCTTAGCTATGCAACATCGTGGTGTTCATCCTCTAACAATTGAGCCACCAGCAGCCCTGATGATTGTAAAGTGTTCATACCTCTTAAACCTTTCCACATATTGTCAAATTACGACAACGAACATAAATATATTTTATTGGAATTTTATGTGAAAGACCAACACAAAGCGGTATAAAATTGTGAAGTGGAATAACAATTATGCATGATTTGCATAATTGTGCATGAAACTGAAAAAGGCATTGCGCAAAAGTATTCAGTCCTCCCCGAGTCAATACATTGTGGAACCACCTTTTGCTGCAATTACAGCTGCAAGTCTTTTAGGGCATGTCTCGACCAGCTTTGCACATCTAGTGACTGAAATTTTTGCCCATTCTTCTTTTCAAAACAGTTCGAGCTCGGTCAGATTAAATGGAGTCCATTTGTGAACAGAAGTTTTCAGATCTTGCCACACATTCTCAATTGGGTTTAGGTCTGGACTTTGACTGGGCCATTCTAACGCGTTAATATGCTTTGTTTTAAACAATTCCATTGTAGCCTTGGCTTTATGTTTAGGGTCGTTGTCCTGCTGGAAGGTGAACCTACGCCCCAGTCTCAAGTCTTTTGCAGACTCCAGCAGGTTTTCTTCCAAGATTGCCCTGTATTTGGCTCCATCCATCGTCCCATCAACTCTGACCACCTTCCCTGACCCTTCTGAAGAGAAGCACCCCCCGAGCATGATGCAGCCGGCACCATATTTTGGGCAGCTAAATACTTTTGCACATGGCACTTTTCACTTTTTTATTTGTAAAAGATTTTTTAAATCATGTATAATTTTCCTTCCACTTCACAATTGTATACCACTTTATGTTGGTCTTTCACATAAAATTCCAATAAAATATATTTATGTTTGTGGTTGTAATGTGACAATATGTGAAAAGTTTAAGGGGTATGAATACTTTTATAAGCCACTGTAAATAAAAACCAGCACATGATACTTGAAGTAGTAATTAATTTGGCTCTTGAAACAGTTCTGGCTGTTCTCTAAGCACTATTGCCCATTTTCCACTGGCTCAATTTAGTCCGGCTTTGCTCCACTCTGCCCGCTTTTCCATTACTGTTTTTTTCCACACTGGTACCTACTTTTTTGTTCCCTGCTCCTGAGCAGGTACAATCGGGACTGAGTTAGGACTACATCTGACATAAACAGACTGCTGGCCACTGATTGGCCATGGGACCAGGAGAGATGAGGTTCTGAAAGAGATAGTGCAGGGAAAAGGTAATAAAACTCAAGAGCGATTACAATAATATTAAGGACCACAGTGGCGAGATTGGTCAAATCAAAATAGAATTTTACTATTTACAAATCATAATCCATGCCTAAAGGTTGAACGAAAAGAAAACTTTCATCTTTCTGAATTACACGCAGATGGGGCATTTTATTTAATAACATCCTAAGTCAGCTGATCACATATAAAATCAGCTGTTCAGACGCACAAATGTTTCCTTCCAAAACACCATGAAACTGCATGTTTGGCTCGGAAATGTATTGATGGTCCTCAAGCAAACCAGCGTCTGCAGGGGGAGGGAGCAGGTAGAGAGCAGCTGCACGTAATCAGACAAATATCCAATATTCATCCTAGAAGTAACTTCACCGCGCTCAAAAGTGTGCGGTTTCACACATTAAAGTCCTTGTCCTCATTATTGCCATGGATAAGACAAAAAGCTTCACCAGTCCAGACAGCAGCATCTCAGTTTGCCGCTTCTACCTCTGCGACTGCACTGATGGCCGGTGGCAGGGCTTCAAGCCCATAGCTCCACCTGTCAGTGGATCAGTGGAAACACAGCAGGTTCTGTGCCGGGCGAAATGAGACTGAGTGGAGTAGAACCGTGCGGCCTAAATAGAGCAAATGGAAAAGGGCCAATATTTCTACTACTCAAAACACTCTTCTTCACTGTTACCAAAGGGGAACAAAGAGTGACCCCAAAGTCCCGCTGCTGGGCAAAACGTGTGTTGCATCCGAAGTGAGAAGAACTACCATAGAAAAGAAAAGGGAAAGTTCAAAAGTGTCAGTGCTTTTGTACCATGTACCATGCCAAAGCTTGGTTTCTGGAGCGGATCATGCCGGTATGAACCCATCTGGACCCTAAAACGGACCAAAAAGCACAAAGAAGAAAGTACGTCTCATAAGGTTTCTGTTGCTACTTTGGTATTCAAATGTAATTGTGTGTCTGCACCTCTTCACTTCTCCATGTAGCCCCACTAGACATTTTCAAACTCGTTCATTTTCAGATGCATGTTCTTCTTTTGTTTTTCATCTTCTTGTTCTTTTTATACTCAAATGTGCTGTTCGTACTTCACATCTTCTCTTCCTGCTTTTTGGACCAGAAATCGACCAGAGAGTAGTACCTTGGCAGTTGTGAACATGCCAGGATACGGTTCTGTGATCCATTTCAGGGTCCAGAATGGATTCACACCAGCGTGATCCGCTCCAGAAATCTGACTCTGGCATGGTACAAAATGTTCCAAAGGTTTGGTGTGAAAGCATTGTATACTATTTTTTATATTGAATATTCTATATACAAACTTGTGGAAACAAATATTGTGAAGAGATAAAGAATGGCTATACATCTTATGATTTACTCCAATTCTGATTCTTTTTCTTAAAAATTAAATGTCACCATAGACTGTTATGAATTCCTATTTTTCTCCATAACATCATAAAAAGCTGTATCTTTGACATTTTGGACGATAGTACTACATTTTGTCTGTAAAATGAGTCTGCTGTTCATTTGAGTCAGCAAAATTAAAACATGATTCACTGAAACTCAGTGAAGAATCCTCTGCAAACATGCTGTTTACCCCTTCAACACAGCTCAGTTCTGTTGTGATCTCTGTCAAACCAGTTTGTCCAGAAGCTCCTAACAACCGGAGCAAGACTCAGAGTCCAGGGGGATTCTCAAAGCCTCTTTTTTTCTTAATGTGTAATGGATGGAAAAGAGAAATTAATGATAAAAAAGTTTATTCAGATTTTGTCAATTTATTAAAAAGTAAGATACATTTTCTCTGTAATGTGTTTAAATAAAATAAAAATACAATCACATTTAAATGCTTTGATTAAAAAAAAGCTGAATATTTACAGAAACCTTTGTTGACAAGAAAAAACAAATTGTGTGATAAGTAAGGCATTTTATGACAGCACATTTACGTGTGGTAATAAGAAATAAAAAAAGCACTAAAAATAATCATTTATTAAGCATGGATCTGTAAAATAAAATAAAAAATAAAGCTAAAAGCCTGAGCTAAAATATTACATCCATATTCATTCAGTGCATTTAAACACTAAAGGACAGCTGATGCAGTATAGTATGCCATATTAGGGCAAGTTAAAACCAACAATTCAAGTTAAACAAGTTCATTCATCTCAAATTATACATACTTCTCTTGTTTTACTTGCCACAGTCAGTTCAAGCACATGTGCAATGTTAAAACTTCATTTTGGGTCCTTTATCTTGATAAAAGTGCTTTACATTAAATGCAATAAGAATAGTTCTAAAAGAAACTTTATGATCTACTCCTGTTCTATGAAATAACACGAAATGTTAAACTACTTCATCTAAGTGACAGCAAACTAAATGCAGAATAGAGTATAAAATGTTCCCTTCTTTTAGAGGTCAGATCACAGAAATGTTTTTGTTGGGTTTCCTTCTGCATCTGTATTCTCACTGGCAATTGATAAAGTTTCGTCCAGCTCAGCTCGTTTCAGCTGAGACTTTGTAGACAGTGCCTCGCTTTGTTCTGACTTTCTGGACTCGGGTCTTTTCATCTGAGACTTTGTCGATGGAGCCCAGGATTTCTCTGAATTCTCTGCCGGCCTTGTGTACAGGTTAGGCTTCTCAATTTGGGGTGCAGGAGACATGGTTCTGATGGGGTGAGCCATTGCTGTTGGTGCCCTGGCGTAATGGGAGCCTGCCCGGGTGGACCCGTTAGAGGTTCGGACTACCACGTAACGAACGGAAGGGCTCTTATCCGTGTTGCTGACTTTGAGTGGGCAACCTGAGTTGATGAAGAGACCACCTCCCAGAATGAGCAGAATGGCCCCACCCCAGCCAATGTAGAGGCAGGCTCCGAGCTCCCTCCTCTGAGCATCTGACGATGAGCTGTAGAATGTCTTCATCACTGACCCGGCTGCCCATGCTGTGGGGATTAAACTGAGGAGCCCCGTGAGCATCAGCACCACTCCTGCTGCTAGAGCCACTTTTCCCTTTGCACCACCTCCTTCCTTATCCAAGAACCGGGTGCATTTTCCACCCACGAAGGCCAGAATGAGGCCAACACTGCCTGTAGCGACGGCGAGGACCATGAGCAACCTGGCGGCCTGTACGTCAGCAGTGAGAATTAGTTGGGATTCGTAGGGTTTACACTGAATATGTCCTGTGCTTTGAACCACACAGCTCATCCAGATACCCTCCCACATAATCTGGGCTGTCACAATGGAGGTGCCCACAAAGGAGGACACCCTCCACATGGGCAGCACACAGCTGATGAAGACCCCTGCCCAGCCCAGAAGGGACAAGGCACTGGCCAGCAGCTGCATCCCCATTGAGGCCATGATGAGAAGATCTTTCAAGCTGCTGGAAAAATCCTCACAGACCTTTCAGAAGTGCCTTTCTTGATCCCTGCGTTGCTTGTTTTGCCTTCAGTCTTGTTCTCTCTCTGTTCAGTCTTCTCTGCTCTCTTATCGGCCCTTAACATGTGCTGCCTCTTTCACTTACATCCATTTCTGAGCACAGACTTGTTTACAGTGTTAAACTTCTTTGCGGAGAGAAGTTAGTCTGCTGACAGTTTTGGTTCCTCTGCTATCCTCTGGTATCTTTTTTTTGGTTGCAGGTGTGTCTCCGTTCGGTTGTACTTTGTTTGTTTACAGGATATTTCCATCTGCCACTGCCCCTCCCCTTTCTGTGTCCCTCACTGGAAACCTCCACCTCCCCCTCTCGACCTGTCCCTTCTGTCTTGTTTCCTCTACCTGAGAGAGCTCTATGTCGCCTGAGCGGCTGTCGCTGTGCTACTGGTCAGGTGTACATGTGCCACACCTATTCTACTGGGGAAAGAAAAGGGGAGGAAGATGACCGAAAGTGGTTACATCATCCATTCCCACTCATTATCTTCCAGTGTTTAGGTTAGTATAGCAATCATTCATTAAATTATAAAAAAGGAAACAAGTTGTACAATTAAATCAAGAGCAATTGATCTTGAGAGCCAATTAAGAGCATTGGCCTTGATATGCCAAGATGGTCTTACAACATCATGTTTTACATATAAACATTATGTTTGTGTTGAATTAACTCAAAAGAAGAAGCCGTAATTACCTATCAAGGATGTAGAGTAGCTGTTGTTCTGATGTTTCTGAAAAGAACAGAGGAGGAATGTTAGCTAGAATTTCCTGAGACTAAACCAGTTTCACCCGAGCAGCATTCACTGAGGAGAAAAACCGGTTTGAAACACGGAAACATCCTTCCACCCTCAAACACTGTATCTACACACACAGACACAACAGAGAATGTTTTAATTTGGGGTAAAATAATTGTTACTCCTTTTGTGTTTGGGGTGTTAGCAGTGATAGTTTGTATATTCATTTCTTTTTAGTTCTTAAAATGTAATTTATTGCTAGTTTGTAGTTTTACTTAGTTTTTTCCTTTTCCACTCTCCTACTTTGGTGTTGCCATAGTGAAAAGCTTTGAGTGTGTTTTCTCACATATTGTCCAGACTGTTTGAAGTTCACTGACCTTTTTAAGGCTGTAGTGCTCAAACGTGTGGTATTTGTGGTGGTAAAATGTGTGGTGAAAATGCCACACAGGTTGTATACTCTACACAAGATCTTCATGAGTTTTTTTCATCTTGCATGATGTTTTAAGAAGGATGACATCCCCTCTTTTTACGCATGGTCCAACCCATGTATCAGTGTTGCAAAATGATTTTAAAAAAAGACACTTATCGGTTAAACAACAACATTGTTTAGCCAATTGTATCATTACTAATAGCAGCCAGAGCCCATTTTTGTTGAGGCATTTCTGTTATTAGGTATAGTATTTTTTTTTTTTTTTTTTTTTGGGGGGGGGTGGGTGTATTTTAGGTAAAGGATTCTTACTTTTTTAATTGTGTATCCTTGTTCAAATAAATGACATTCCTTTGTTGATTTATTTTAAGTTTCATGGAGAATTGATGGCTCACGGCCCTGAGGCATTGATATAAAAATGATGCCAGCTCTCTGCAGAGAGATTGAACAATGCACTAAATATCTTAAATATATTGGAACTTATCAGTGAATTATTTCTAGCTCACTAGTTTACAGCTCTTCATTAGCCCACATCATATTTGCTTTTAGCCCAAAGTTCATAAGGGGCTGCAGACAACAAGCTTTTGCCAAAGAAAATGTTTGGAACAGGGCCCAAGTTTGAGCTGTTGGGGAAACTGTAAGCAAGGCTGTGTTTACATTCCAATACAACACAGAAGTGGTTAGTGTTTTCTGTCTTCCCTGTCTTCCCTTTTTCATAAAATCTAGTGTCTCTTCACCATCCATCCATCCATCCATCCATCCATCCATCCAATAATGGCTGCTTGCTGTTCAATTCAATTCAATTCAATTCAATTCAATTCAATTCAATTCAGTTTATTTATATAGCGCCAATTCACAACACATGTCGTCTCAAGGCACTTCACAAAAGTCAGGTACATACATTCCAATTAATCTTAATCATTGAACAGTGCAGCCAGATTCTGTTATTTATTCAAATTGGATAAAAAGTTTTTCTATGTAAGGAAACCCAGCAGATTGCATCCAGTCAGTGACCTGCAGCATTCACTCCTCCCGGATGAACATGCAGAGACAGCGGACAGTCACTGGTGTTGACTTTGCAGCAATCCCTCATACTGAGCATGCATGTAGCGACAGTGGAGAGGAAAAACTCCCTTTTAACAGGAAGAAACCTCCAGCAGAACCAGGCTCAGTGTGAGCGGCCATCTGCCATGACCGACTGGGGGTTAGAGAGAACAGAGCAGAGACACAAAGAGAACAAAGAAGCACTGATCCAGGAGTACTTTCTATGGGAAGGAAAAGTAAAGGAACAGATAAACTCTGAGCCAGTTTTCAAGTTTAGAGTCTGAAGAGAGCAAAGAGAGTTAGTCACAGTAAAAGCTCAGTCAGTAGCTATGTCTAGGAGAGAGAAAGGGTTAAACACTGAAAGACAGGGCCATGTGGATCATCGGCAGAGGGTGAGCACCAAGCTGTTGCCAGCAGAAGCTTGGAGGATTCCCCTCTCCAGAAAGGTGTTACAGGTAGACACAGAGTCAGGCCAGGTGTAGTTTCTAGGAAGAGAAAAGAGAGAGAACAAAGTTAAAAGCTGAGATAACAGCAAATAATACAAAATTGAAGAGTAGCGTGAGAAAGTAGCGAAGAGGGTGAAAGTGGTCATTGTGTCCTCCAGCAGCCTAAGCCTATAGCAGTATAACTACAGAGATAGCTCAGGATAACCTAAGCCACTCTAACTATAAGCTTTATCAAAAAGGAAAGTTTTAAGCCTAGCCTTAAAAGTAGACAGTTTGTCCATCTAGAGCCCACTGATGGCCATTGTTATACTAAAAACCACAACGATTGGGATACCTCGCTCTGTCAGATTGACCATAACCATTGGAAAAGAGAGGGGGTCATACAGGTAGCAGAAATGGAGGGTGTGTTTGCACCTCAACCGTAACTGAGCCGGTTTAGGCTAAACCTGACTCCCCCTTACTCCATCCAACAAGGGGAGAAGAAGACGGAGCTAAAATAAGGAAGATAGCTCAGGATAACCTAAGCCACTCTAACTATAAGCTTTATCAAAAAGGAAAGTTTTAAGCCTAGCCTTAAAAGTAGACAGGGTGTCCGCCTCACGGACTAAAACTGGGAGCTGGTTCCACAGGAGAGGACCCTGATAACTAAAGGATCTGCCTCCCATTCTACTTCTAGAGACTCTAGGAACCACCAGTAAACCTGCAGTCTGAGAACGAAGTGCTCTGTTAGGAACGTATGGAACAATCAGATCTCTGATGTATGATGGAGCTAAATCATTAAGGGCTTTATATGTGAGGAGGAGAATTTTAAATTCTATTCTGGATTTAACAGGGAGCCAATGAAGGGAAGCTAAAGTAGGGGAAATATGATCTCTCTTTTTAATTTTCATCAGAACTCTTGCTGCAGCATTTTGAATCAGCTGAAGGCTTTTAACTGCATTTTGTGGACATCCTGATAGTAAAGAATTACAATAGTCCAGCCTTGAAGAAACAAATGCATGGACTAGTTTTTTCAGCGTCACTCCTGGACAGGATATTTCTAATTTTGGCAATGTTCCGGAGATGAAAAAAGGAAATCCTAGAAACCTGTTTAATATGGGATTTAAATGACATGTCCTGGTCGAAAATAACACCAAGGTTTTTTACTTTATTATCGGAGGTCAATTTAATGCCATCCAGGTTAGGTGATTGACCAAGCAGTTTCTTTTTAAAGACTCCGGTCCAAAGACGACAACTTCTGTCTTGTCTGAATTTAGAAGCAGAAAATTTAAAGTCATCCAAGTTTTTATGTCTTCAAGACATGCTTGTAGTCTATCTAACTGGTTGGGCTCATCAGGATTTATGGATAAGTAAAGCTGAGTATCATCAGCGTAACAGTGAAAATTTATTCTATGCTGCCTGATAATTTTACCTATTGGAAGCATATATATAGTAAAGAGAATTGCCCCAAGGACTGAACCCTGTGGTACTTCACAATTAACCCTGGAGTTTAAAGATGATTTATCATTTACATGAACAAACTGGAATCTGTCAGACAAATAAGATTTAAACCAGCCTAGCGCTGTTCCCCTGATCCCTACAGCATATTCCAGCCTTTCTAAGAGAATATTATGGTCGACTGTATCAAATGCAGCACTGAGATCTAACAGAACCAGTACAGACACAAGTCCATTATCTGAGGCAATAAGAATATCATTAGTGACTTTCAGCAGAGCTGTTTCAGTGCTACGATGAGCTCTGAAGCCTGACTGAAACTCTTCAAACAGGTCATTGCTGTGTAAATGCTCACACATTTGATTAGCAACTATTTTCTCAAGAATTTTAGATAAGAATGGAAGATTGGATATCGGTCTGTAATTTATTAAGTCATCTCGATCAAGCGAAGGTTTCTTAAGCAAAGGTTTAATTACAGCTACCTTAAAAGCTTGTGGTACATACCCATTTACTAAAGATAAATTAATTATATCTAAAATGGGGCTTATAATCAGAGGGAACACTTCCTTAAATAATTTGGTTGGGATTGGGTCTAACATACAAGTTGAAGGTTTAGATGAAGCTAATATTTCTGATAACTCTGGAAGCTCCACAGGATCAAAAACAGTCCAAACACAGATCAGGTTCTACAGTTACTTCCAATGTTGTCTCACTTGTTGAGGATGAAGTAATCATCTTCGGGAGTATGTCAAAGATTTTTTTCTTAATAGAATCAATTTTATTTTGGAAGAATCCCATAAAGTCATGACTGCTGAGAGCTAAGGGAATGGATGGCTCAACATAGCTATGACTCTGTGTAAGTTTAGCAACTGTATTAAAGAGAAACCTAGGATTATTCTTGTTCTCTTCTATTAAGGATGAGAAATAAGCTGTTCTAGCTTGGTGAAGTGTCTTTTTATACAACAGTAGGCTATTTTTCCAGATTAAGTAGGAATCCTCTAGGTGTGTAGAGCGCCATTTTCGCTCCAATTTTCTAACATTGTGCTTTAAGGTACGCAGCTCTGAATTAAACCAGGGAGCCTGCCTCCTATGTATAATTTCCTTTTTTTTCAAGGGGGGTGCATTGTCTAATGCACCACGCAATGATGAAGTAACACTCTGAACAAGAGAATCAATTTGTGAAGGGGAAGAAACTAAATTATTCCCCTCCACTCTGTTTTTCTGTGATATTGAGGAAATTAAAAGTGGAACAGATTCTTTAAAGGTTGTTACAGCATTGTCTGATAATGATCTACTATAATGAAATTTTCTTTCAGGTGTGGAGTACTCGGTTAAATTAAACTCAAAGGTTATTAAAAAATGGTCAGACAGCACAGGGTTGTGAGAAAATATTGTTATGTCTTTACACTCAATGCCATATGTCAGCACAAGGTCCAGAGAATGAAGACAAACGTGGGTAGGTTTGTTAATGTTTTGAGTAAAGCCAATTGAGTCTAAGATACCATTAAAGGCTATATTTAAGCTATCACTTTCAGTGTCAACATGAATGTTAAAATCCCCCACTATAATAACTTTATCTGTATTTAACACTAAATCAGATAAAAGGTCTGAAAACTGATCTAAAAATTGAGAGTAAGGGCCTGGTGGACGGTACAAAACAACAAATAGAAGTGGTTTTAGTGCTTTGCAATTTGGATGAGGAAAACTAAGGATTAAATATTCAAAAGAGTTGTAGCAATTGATTGGTCTGGGACTAATCAATAAATCGGACTGAAAGATGGTTGCTACTCCTCCTCCTCGCCCAGTATTTCGAGGAATGTGAAAATTTAAATAATTAGTAGGAGTTGACTCATTTATAGTAACATAATCCTCTTGCTGCAGCCAGGTTTCTGTGAGGCAAAATAAATCAATCTGATTGTCACAAATCAGGTCACTAACTAGCAAAGTCTTTGAAGAGAGAGATCTTATGTTCAGTAAGCCACATTTAATTGTTTTATGTTTATTTTTAGTCTGAGTTGTGTTTATTTTTATTAGATTTTCCTGATTTCCTCTTTTTAGATAATTTTTTAATCTATTCAATTTTGGCCGTGGGCGAGACACTGTCTTAATAGGGTAATGGGTGGGTAGCAGTACAGAAGCTGCAGAGAGGAGTGTTAAACTACGACCCTGCTTCCTGGTCTGAACCCTGGGTTGTCAGAGGTTTGGAGAACTAATAAATTCGGCCAGATTCCTAGAAAGAAGAGCTGCTCCATCCAAAGTGGGATGGATGCCGTCTCTCCGGATCAGACCAGGTTTTCCCCAAAATGTTCGCCAATTATCAATGTAGCCCACATTGTTTTCTGGACACCACCTAGACAGCCAGCGGTTGAATGACAGCATGCGGCTAAACATGTCGTCACTGGTTAAATCAGGGAGGGGACCAGAGAAAATTATGGAGTCCGACATTGTTTTGGCAAACGTACACACCGAAGCAACACTAACTTTAGTGACCTCCGATTGACGTAACCGGGTGTCATTACAGCCAACGTGAATAACAATCTTACTGTATTTACGCTTATCCTTAGCCAGCAGTTTCAGGTAGGATTTGATGTCGCCTGTTCTGGCCCCTGGCAGACATTTGACTATGGTCGCTGGTGTCTCTAGTGCCACGTTTCTGACTATGGAGCTGCCAATTACCAGAGTTGGCTTCTCAGCGGGTGTGTCGCTGAGCGGGGAAAATCTATTAGAAACGCAGACGGGTTGGTGGTGACCTGTGGGCTGAGATCTAGAACTATGCTTCCTGCATACCGTCACCCAGCCGGCCTGAGATCCCGGCTGCACGGGCTCTGCTGGAGGACTGCTACGGGGAGCTACCCTCGGTGGCTCCGCGCTAGCTAAGGGGCCTCGGCTATCTGCTGGTTTTTCAACAGCGCGGAGCCGGGCCTCCAAATCCGACACCCTCGCCTCCAAAGCTACAAAAATGCTACATTTATTACACGTACCATTATCACTAAAGGAGGCAGAGGAGTAACTGAACATCTGACACAGAGAGCAAGAGAGAGGAGACTCAGAGAGAGAAACAGCAGAACGGGTAGCCATGGTGGAGCTAAAACTAACGCTAAGCTAGCGACCCCTTACCACTACTAGAAAAAAAACCGTGTAAAACACGGAGAGTCCCCAAACGTTAAATACAGCAACAGAAAGTATGTGTTTTATCGTGCTTATGTATTATAACAAGTAAGAGATATCACAGTAGAGAGAAATCAGATCAAACGGGAGAGGCTTCACACACCAAACAATCCACCAAGTGCAAAACAGGAAGTGACGAATACGCCTTACCACGTTCTCCTGAACTGCTTCTGCCAGTAGCAACAATGGCTGGGCTGGGTGAAACTGGATGGATTTGACCAATTTTCTTCCTTTTCTTATGTTGTAAATTTGCCCTTACTATTCAGTCTCTGTTTTTGGTTATTATATCCTACCCTGCATGCTTCTATATGCCTGTCATTTTGCTGTTGTTACACCTGAATTTCCCCACTGAGGTACTATAAAGGATATTTCTATTATATTCTATTAACATAGGACAGTTAGCTACCTAGTTGGCTAGAAGGGTTGAAGACAGGCCTTTGTAAAATATTTTAAGACCTTGAGAATGTGTTATCTGGTGAAACAAAAACTTACCGTTCTTGGCCACAATTCCAAAATGTAAATCTGGAACAAAAGAAAACCCTGTATACCTTTCAAAACATCATACCCGCTGTGAAATGTGGTGGTAGTTGGATCATGATCTGGGGTTGCTTTTCTAAAGATGGAGCTGGGTTTATTTCTTCAAATACCAGACAGGTTTTTTTATTTCAAAACCATCAGGTTTCTGCTAGGGGATTTTATTTTTCAGCTTCAAATCTAATCCAAGCATACACACAGATTAACAGATTAAGAATCACTTCGCCTGAAGAAAATTTAAGCTAATCAATAGGAATAAGATGATTTCACATAATAATCCTTTGTTTTAGGCAAGTCCTGTACTCTTTGTTGCCAAAAGTACACAGTTCCAGTTAAAATCCCAGGAGAATTTAATAAACTCCGCACATTTTTTGTTATGATAGGACAGAATGCCTTCCAGACAAAACGTTGGCAGCTAGATAGAGGAGATTTAATGACCTGAGGATGCCACGCTGTAACGTGGTGCTACGTACACTTAAATCCTCATCCAGTCCAGTATTTTAAACTCGTGTATTGCTCTGTCAGTAGACATGGACCAGTTTAGGTGAGTAGTTATTTACTAGTAGCTGTTTCTTGACATACAAGAATCAACACACATTTGCCTAACTTAAATGGCATGTTTTCTTGTCTTTCCCATTTTGTGGAGTGGATAGAGGAAATTGACTTCTTGGTGCGGCAATATTTAAAACCCTGGCCAAACAGTCAAGGACTACTATTTTATCTTTTTACTATATTTCTAATCACTTTTAAAACATTAAAGTATCACTTAAAAATAATTTTTCATTTACATTCATTTTAACCAAATTGTTAGGTGTGCCAATAACTGTGACACTATTGCTTGAAGTTTTGGCCACTTAACAAATGTAATAGTGTGAGATTATGCTGCTGCATTTCCCCTTTTTTTACAAGTCTTTACTAGGGTTAACAAAAAGTGCTGAAGGTTCCAGATTTGCTTAGTCACATTGGTTTAATCATTGTTGCATAGCTGCTTTGCTGTTGGTGGTTTCTTTGGTTCCTTCAGTTCTTGTGTTAGTTCCAGTTTGTTAGGGTATCTATCATTCATGCTTGTGTAGCTCCTTTTGTCTTCCCTAAATAACACACTTTGCTTGACCTTCGCTGGCCCACGTCCAGCATTTGGGCCCACCCACCATCCTCTTCCCACAGAACACATCATTTCTGTGTGGCTTTTCCTGACTCATTATAACACGTAGCACCTTTACTAATGTTTTTTTATCACCATGTGTGATAGACACCAGTGTATAGAGTTTATTGAAGTAAAATCCATTTATCCATTTAGCTAAGATAGTCAAAACTCATCCATGGTTGATGCCAGGAAGTAAAATTGGTCTTAAACATCTAACGTGCATTAGAATTGTAGAACAGAACAGTGCATTCACATAGCTGTATACATGTCTTCTCCTGCTTCTTTTGCGTACTTTTTTCTTTGCAAATACCCTTTTCATACAGTTAAGCCCAAAATTATTCATATCTCTTCCAGATTTGAAATTATTTTCATTCATTCAAATCAGGAGATTTTATTATTTTTAAGATAAAAAATGTAAAAGGAGTATCAATTTGGGAAAACAAAGATGAATTAGTTTTATTTACATTTTACTAAGAACGCCACAAATGGTTTATACCATTACTAATAATCAATGGAAAAATCTTTCTCGGCATTACTGCAGGCGAAGCCTTCTTATAATTGCTGTCCACCTTTTTTCATGTTTCCCCTGATATTTTAACCATTTTAATTCTTGATGATGAACTCCAACTCTACTAGGTTGGAAGGCCTTCTTGTCATTACTCTAATCTTCATCTTCACCAATAGATTCTCTATCGGATTCAAGTCTGGAGTCAGGATGGGCCAATCCAGATGGTCAATATTACTTCTTGTCAGAAGAAAAATCAGTTTGAATCAACAGAAGAGAGGTTTGGTATTCTGGCTTTGCCCATTCTTAGAATTTCTGCATTTGTTATCACCTAAATGCATGGGTGAGCCCTTGAGGAGGAGCATGTTTATTCAATCCCCAGATCTACTTTCCTTACTGGCACACCATTTGTTTTTCTTTTTCATCTTCTTTTAAAATTTAGATTTGGTATCTTCCTTTTTTAGTTTAGTTTATTGTTTTCCTTGCCCACCACCATGTTATCTTGATTTGAAAAGCCAATTAAAAATAAGTAAATAATCCAAATAAACACATCGAATAAAAACATACCAAATCATAAATTTTTTTGGTCATATTTTTATTTCAAATATATTTTGTTTTCCTTTTTAATTTGACAGTTTTCCACAGACCATCTTGATAAACTACAAGAAAAGCGTTCTCCATGGGAACAGCGTAGTCTTTCAGTCTTGTTTTTACTTGGACGTGTTTCTTTAGCAGGCAGCATACATTGTCTCACAACCTGTTTGAGAAGATTCCATCAACAAACCAGATTTACTGAACTTTTTTTCCTCAGCCCCTCTTGTTGCTGTAATAGAAAGAAAAACGACAGCCATAACAGTTGACTTTAACGTCATCATTAGTTAATCATACAGAGTAACTAAAAAACAAACAAAAAAAACAACAAATAATCCTCAATGTGCAATACAGTTAGAAAGATATGATAGCTAAAAATCCAGATCAGCGATTACATAAGTAGAGATTACCCTGTAGACATGTTCTGAGTTATAATCGATGAGGATACAATAACAAAAAAGGAAGCTATAATGTTTTTTTTATATGAAAAATGTCTCAATATTTATGTATTTGTATGTGTTTACAAATAGAGAATCAAATTGCTGCACATTTCAAAATATAAATGATTATCACAGTATGAATCTTTAAAGACTACAACAGATGTTTCATTCATTGTCTCTGCCAAAGTCTCTGTCTGTTTCTCCACATCTTCAAGAAATATAAGATTTTTCATAAAATCTTTTTTTGTCTCATCTCACAGTTTTTTAAATCTAAACGTAGGCCTTGCTGCTGTCCACAGAGCGAGCCTTGGAGTACCTAACGTCGTAGTCGTTGACGTTACGTGGGGGACAGGAGCAGCAGAGGAGCCCACCGCCGATGAAGAGCAGTGCAGCAGTGCCCCAGCCAATGTAGAGGGAGGCCCCAAGCTCCCTCTTCTGAGCCTCGATCAGGGTTGGGTTGTAGAAATCCTGAATGATTGTGTTGGCAGTCCAACAGACGGGAATGAGGACCAAGAGACCCGCAATGATAAAGATGATTCCTGCGGTGATGGCCACTCTGCTCTTATGAACTTCCTCCTCTATGAAGTTGGTGCACTTGCCTCCCACCACGCCCAGTATGATACCAATGACTGCAGCAATGATGGCCATGATAACAAGTGCTCTGGCGGCCTGCAGGTCTTGAGGCAAGGCCAGAAGGGAATCATAAACCTTGCACTGCATCTGGCCTGTGCTCTGAGTCACGCAGTTCATCCACAAACCCTCCCAAATGACCTGAGAGGTGACGATGTTGGCACCGATGAAGGCCGTGACTTTCCAAGTGGGGAGGCCACAGATGATGACAGCTCCAAGAAAGCCGATTATGGCCAGAGCCATACCCAGGATCTGTCTTCCACCAGCCACCATGTTGAAGCTCTGTTGCTGTCTTTAGAGATGGAGTAGTTTCTTCCTGAGAGCTGGAGAAATTTGTTTGTTGCAACCTGGGTGGGTAGTGGCTTTGGATGCCAGTTTTATTGAGAGACAAGAGGTCAGAGGAGGAGTTAGTGTCGTCCCTGAGCCGAAACTGGTTTGTGAGGATTCTCACCTAACCGGATTTTATAAAATCAATGAACAGCAGAGTTTCGTATGTGCACTTAAAGAAAAACATAGAGGTACAAAAAAGCCACAAACTGTGTGGTGTCAGTGCGTCCTGTTAGTCCTGCTGATTTAATTTACCTTTGAAATCTTCAAGAAATTCTGGACAAATACAGTAACCACACTGTTAAAACAGGTGACCAATGCAGAAAAAATGCAACTTCTCTACTACAATCTTAGTATCTGTATGTTCAGTATCTGCTCCTTAATTATTCTGCTAAACTGTTTCTGACTGTGTTTTCACTAAAGAAATCAAATATTTAAATATCACTAGTGAAATGAGAGACTGTTATATACAGATACGTAATACAAAACATGTTTTACCTAATGGAACATTTCAAAATTAATTGCTTGTCTAAGTGATACTCAGCGTATTACATGCAGGTGTTTGGGTGTGCACGTCACAGCTTCCGGCAGAAACAGTCGTACCTCAGTCGACATTCAGGTCACTTACAGAAAATTGCAACATACCAGAAAAAACATTCTGTTGGGAATTTTGTTTTTACTATAAAGAAACTGTCTATAATTCTAAACCAAACTTTTTCCTTTTATCAGCCAAAGTAATAATTAATTTCTGTAATAAACACAAGGAATTTTGCCACACCAATCTAGGTAGTGGAAGTGAGGCCAGCAGTGCTATGTTGTTCAGGGATCTTTTATGACCTCCTGAATGAGTTGTTTGTGGTTTCTTGTACTAATTTTGATAGGTGAGACACTCCCGGGAAGATTCACCACTGTTCTAGGAGAATTGTTTTGTTGATAATGGCTCAGTATGGCCAACCTTTTCAGACTAATAAACCTCAGTAACCTTTCTATGATGTATTCTCTAATCTCTTTAGATTTGGACAGAATATTGTGATTTAAGATCTTTAAGCCTACTTCATATTGCCAGGCTGGTTCAAGTGATTTCTTTATTTTACATGTCTGGCTGGTATCAGGCCTAGGTGTGGCAAGTAAAATGAAAAAATGTGGCTTAAAAAATTAATAAAGGGGCAATAAATTTTCACATAGGGACAGGTTGGTTTGGATAGCTTTTTTTTTACTTAATAGATTAAATCACTATTAAAACAGCTTTTTACTATATTTTTTAAATATTTAACTGACACAAGAAGACAAAACAGAAGAAGGCTTTAACAGGGCAAATACAAACCTGATGAGAACACAAGCTACTGACAAGTAATTATTTTACTGTTATTTACCTGATAGATACAAACATAAAATAGAACTTTGATTGAATAAAATCGGCATATGTTTTGTATGAATGTTTTGTGATATAAACATGAAGAAAGTTATAAATCATATTTCAGTTAAAACATTAAAATATTTAGAAATTTCAACCAAAAATCTTGCATTTTCCTGTATTTGAAAATCAAGAAATATCCATGTATTTTGTCATCACAATGGAAATAAATACAACTCACAACATAACACAATACTACAATACCAAGATTCGTGAGGTACATATTCCACTGGAACTATAGTTTCAAAACACGTGAAGTTATTGCTTCATTATGTAATTCCTATGGATCAAATGAATCCTCCCGTTTAATGACATTTCACTTCCTGCTCACCAGCTTTACCCTTTTCACAGAAAATGGTCTACAGGAAAAAAATCAGCAAAACAGAAAGCCAGCAGCTAAATGTCACACCCAAGTCTTCAAAACAACAGGTCACAAATTGCTGGATGTTGTCATGAGGGCACGTCCACTTCTGATGTATAGTAAATATGGTTAGAATCTGCCTTAGTAAAGGGAACTGTTTGTTGAAGTTGTTTAGACAAAGTCTATGCTGAAGAGACAATTTTTGTGAAATAGCGATATAAGACATCTTTATTACTTCCCTCTCTCCAGACACCTCCTCCAGCTCCTCTGGGGAAAGCCAGAGGCGTTCCCAGGCCAGCCGAGAGACATATGCTCCTTTTCCACTGTCTCTATTTGACCTTGTTCTGCTCCACTCGGCCCACATTGCGACTATCCCTGCTCCTGTGCAGGTACGATCAGGGCTGAGTAGGGACGACATGTGACATGAACAGACTGCTGTTCACTGATTTGGCATGGGGGCAGGAGAAATTAGAAGGTATTTAAAATTCTTCAGTTTTGTGCTTTAAAGTCCTTGTCCTGAGACAAAAACTTTTTCATTAAGCCCAAAACCGTAACTTCTTCAGGCAAACTTTGAAGGATTACCAGTTTAGACAGCAGTGTCTCTCCTCCTCTTCTCCTGATGCCCCTTCACATCAAAACCCCTGAGCCTTATTTTAGAGGTTTTGGCTGTGTTCCAGATAATTATCCCAGTGGATCATTTAATACATGAAAATAATATATATATATCTATATATATAGATATATATGTTTATATATCTATATATATATATATATACCTTTGAGATATCGAATACAACTCAAATATTTTTTATTTTTACCTGCTCAACAATAAATTAAACACACAACATGTTAATGAAACAAACTACTACTACAAACGGTATCTATATATATATATATATATATATATATATATATATATTAAAATATATATATATATATATATATATATATATATATATATATATATATATATAAAATAATATAGATAGATAGATATTATATATATATATAATAAAAGACATTCTTGCAAATACAATAATATAAAAATTATTTGTATTTTGTTTTATTTTATTATTATTTATTATATTTGTTTTTATTTATTATCCTTTCTTTAATGTGACTATGTCACAGCAGCACAACACTGCTGGAAGTTGGGCTTCAGCTGCCATAGCTCTAGCCATCAGAAGGTCCATGGAAACACAACAGGTACCGTTTGTAGTAGTAGTTTGTTTCATTAACATGTTGTGTGTTTAATTTATTGTTGAGCAGGTAAAAATAAAAAAAATAATATTTGAGTTGTATTCGATATCTCAAAGGTTCCAACATGTCTAAGGTGCATCATGCTTCTTGACCAGTGACTGCTGGAGACAGGCCCCTGGGAACCTACAAGGATAAGTGAGTATAGACAATGAATAAATGGATGGATGGATGGATGGATGGATGGATGGATGGATGGATGGATGGATGGATGGATGGATGGATGGATGGATGGATGGATGGATGGATGGATGGATGGATAGTCCCTTTTAGGTGTACATTTAGGTGTACCAGCATCAAAGTGACAGGAAAATGGAAGCATGCAGGGTAAAATATAATAACAAGAAATAATAAATAAAACACTGTACACACTGTAGAGGCAAATTTATAACATAGGAAAAAATAAAAAATGGGTGAAATCCAAACAGATTTCATCCAGTCCTGCCAGTGCTGCTGCTGACAAAGGCAGTTCAGGAGAACAGCAAGCAGCCATTATTTGACCCAGAAGCAGATATTAATTGGGTAGAGATGGACACACAAGCAGAGATGACTAGAAGAAAAACCCTCCTGGATATGTATGCCCAAAAGAAATGAGCATTAGTAAGCACAAGAAAATGCCAAATCTTTACCCATCAATAATTTTAAACCAAAAGCTGTCATTATTAGGTCTCACTTAACTTAGGTAAATCTGCAGGCCTTATTTTTTGGTTTATTGAAATACATCCTACATTTTGTAACTTTTGCCGTCCTGGGCATGAGAAAATCAGCTCAAGCCTTAAAGTGAACTCCTCGGGCCACCACGGGACGACAATTTGATAGGCATGCTTCCAGGTCCGTTAAATCCATATTAATACTTAATCAATATAATAACTCTTTTTTTATAATTTTATTTATCACTAAATTTACCATTTGCTGTCATTTTATTATTAGCGAACATTGATTTACATTTTCACCATTGCAATTCTGTCTGGAAAGGATATTGTCTGGAAATACTTTAGCACCATCTTCAGAGAGATATTTTGGAGAGGACATCACAAAGACAAAACTATAACATTCGCGTATAGAGCAGAAATGGTGTGTGTGAACCAAATCTTACAGTTTCAAGACAATTCAGCCAAATGCTAAGGAAATGTACGTAAACATGTGCATTTTGTTAAAGTAAAACATATAAAATGAGCACCTGTCTTCTTAATTAACCTGAGTGTGTATCTATGAGCACAACTTGTCTGCATTTCAACAGTTTACATTCAGTTCTTAGATGTTATATAAGTTTTGCTGCCCACTCCTGACTAAACACTCTGAACAGGATGTTGAGGCTAAATAATTTCTGTGTATTTTTCTGGGCCTTAAAGTGCAATAACTGGTCACGCTAAACAACCATAAAAAACATGTCCACCGACACCCAATATTTGTGTCTTATAAATAAAATGTCTAATGATGGAAAGAGGAATTGTTAGATTTTTGCTTGATCTATAATCCTTGATTCTTTTCCAAATCAGCACCATAAGTACAGTATGTACTTATAGGTCAAGGATGGTCTCTGGGTCAGTGCTATTTCAAGTATTAGTGAGGTGTTTAAAATGACGTCAGAGGAAACAGAGATGTAAGAAGAAGCTATATAAATAAAACAGTTTTTTTCAACACAATCGAAGCTTATTTAGGCAAAAAAAGGGGGAGCCTCGAAGTGGGAAACAGGAAGGCTGAAAGTTGCTCTGATCCTTTTGAGCTTTTAACCACCATCTGCTGTCTAACTTGCTCGTCTTGGAAATGTTGGCAGCCTTTTGGAAATCTCAGAGTTAAGGTACACAGCTACATTTTCTTGGGAAAACACAAAGAAGCTGCTGTTTTTGTAATGTCAAAGACAGTTTAAAATGTCAACTCCACAATCTTTTTGTCTTGGTTTTAAAATAATGACCACTCTCTCACACACAACGACATCAGAACAGGGTGAAATCATTTTTTGCAGGTTAAAACTTTACAAAAATCTGAGATCTGCCAGGATCATTGCAACTCCACTTATGTCTAATATGAAACAGTAACTTTCATTTGCTTTAAATTGGTAAAAAAAAAATATTAAAAACATCTGTCTTTTTAAAAACAAGAAAAATATACAGCACTTGTGTTTTAAATAGAAACATACCAACATTTATTTATAATATACAGAAATAATGGTCCATTTGTTTAAACTACAGATTTGTAAAACATGTAATTCCAAAAAAGTTAAACTAAAAAGGGCAATTGTCACCTTAAGAGTTCACTAGCGATTGAAGAAGTGACATTAGGACTCAATACTAAATATTTAAGAAGAACTAATGCTAAAAATATTTTCAGCCTTCAGAATTTTGTAATTCTGAAACTTCAGATACATATATTTTCCTTCATACATTAATTGTCATACAACAATAAAAAACAGAAATGATTGATTGTGTGCAAAGTGACACTTTGTACACAATCAATTCCCATTTTAGTACAATTGTAAGTTGAAAAAAATGACAACAATGGAGCCCTAATTAAAGACTTTACCAGGTAAAGTGAATCTTCGTAAACAGAGGCTATTTTATATGTACATCTTCAGCATGTTGGGATGGATGGTACAGCACAGTACATTCTTTTTCTTCTCCTCTCCTCTTCAGCACCTGTAGCTACCTGTCAGTAGCCCTCCTCCGATAACGAGCAGAGCCCCAGACACCCAGCCGATGTAGATAGAAGCTCCTAATTCCCCCCTCCTCGCATCTGTGGCCAGGGGGCTGTAAAATCCCGTGATGATGGTGTGAGCCGACCAGCTGACAGGAATGATGCACAGGATCCCTGCGATGATAAACACCACGCCTCCAGATACACCGATGTTGGTTTTAGTTAGCCTGTCATAGTGAAAGAAGTTGGTGCACCGAACACCAACCACGCTGAGCCCGATGGCCACCACACTGGCACCAAGGGAGACACAAACAAGAGCCCGAGAGCCCTGCAGGTCCTGAGGCAAGGCGAGGATGGAGTCGTAGGTTTTACACTGAAGGTGACCTGTACTCTGCAGCACACAGTTCATCCACAAACCTTCCCAAAACACCTGAGCGGTGACAATGTTTGCAGCAACGAAAGCAGTCACTTTCCACATGGGAAGAGCACAGATGAGAATGGTTCCCATGAAGCCGATAATTGCCAAGCAAAAACCAACAAGCTGAGTCCCCATGGTGCCAACACAAGTGTTTTCCAGAAAGTAAAAAAAAAACAGCAAGAAAGTCAACGTTGTGTTGACCTAAAAATCATTTTGCCAGCAGGTTTTGACACGACTATGAACGCTGCCGAATCTGTGTTTCTGTCTGTTTATTCAGCACAGGTATGAGAACAACAGGTGGGAGTGGACTTACTATCAGGTTTCCTGTTTGTCCTGATTCCTGCTCGGCCTCAATAGTTCAGGGAAGAAAGTTCGTAACAAAAGTGATTACATGTGACAAAATGCTTAGAGATCCCCCCAAAAAAGGTTATATTCAAAAACTCTAAATGGACACACTGTTAGTAACCATGATTAAAAAATACAACGCTTGTGAAATAATTTTGCAGATAGAAGCCAAATAAGATAAGTTAAAACAAATAAAATGTAAAATATGTTAAAAAAAAAAAAAGAAATACATAAAAACATTATAAAAAATGGGTTTTGAGTTTAGTTTTAAGTTTTGAGTAGCGCTTGGGAGCTTGTTCCACAAGACAGAGGCCTGAAAACTAAAAGCCTGGCTTGCAGCCTATGCTTTAATTCATCCAAAAGATCTTCTGACCAGGTTGAGGCAAGTCAACCCCTTCCTCACCAAACTTGCTCATCCATGTCTTTATGGACCTCTGCTCAGTTATATTGGAAAAGGAATGGGCCATCCCCAAACCATTCCCACATTGTTTGGAGCAGAAAACTGGAACTTAGGGGACAAGCTCAACTCCTGAAAAGCGGCTCCACACCATAATCCGCTCTGCACCAAACTTTACACTCGACATACTGTAATCAGGCAAGTCCAGTTCTCCTGGCAACTGCAAACCCAGACCACTGAATTGACAGAGGTGCATGATTCTTCACTCCAGAGAACAAGTCTTCGCTGCGGTGGTGTGCTGTAAACCAGTAGATACAATGTTTTGCATTCCACTTGCTGATTCCATTAAGCTTTCTCCAGACCCTTTCTCAAGCTAATCTGAAGGCCCAATGAAGTCTGTGCCAGTAACAAGCGGCTTTGAGATAGTTTTTAGTGAGGAAATTTTATAACTGGATCACACAGCTGGGATCCTAGTTACGTGATCTTATAAACCCATTCTAGTGATTGGAACACCTGAATTCAATGACTTGGATGGCTGAGCAAATACCTTTGGTAATAAAGTGTAGAATTAGGTGAATAATATTTAGGGATTTTTTTGTGTCCATATTACAGTCCTTTGCAATAGTTCAGTCTAGAACTTATCAATTCATGGACAGTTTTTTCAGCATCACTTTGTGAGAAGGATTCTGATTTTGAACGGATTTCGTAGATGAAAGATTGCTACACTTTCAAAACCAAGTCGGGGTAAAAAAATAAAACTAAAGTTTCTTACCGTTAAGCTGTGAGTTTTCTCTTTGCGTTTGCCAGTTATGTTATGTTTTCTCCTGAGTGAACTGAAGTCTCTGTCATCCAAAACATAGGGTTGTTTGGGATTACTTAAACACAATTTTTAAAACAGCTCTTTGTTCGAAACGCTTCTTACAGTTAGCCAAACAGTCCAGACCGTTTATAAATACATTTTCTAAAAAATGATTGGTTGATTGGTTTTTGTTAGAATTCCTGCCTTTTCGACGTCATTCTTCAATGAATTTTGTTTTCTGCCAATTGAATTCTTTGACTGCTTCATGGCCGAACTCACTGATGGAACCTAGAAAGTCTTAAGCTTGGTGTCTGAAATAATGTGTCCCAAATAGTTATTCAAGCTTCTCTCAGAATTTGAAGTTCATCTGCATATTCCCTTACTTACCTCAAGCCCTCAGATCAGTATATACACTCCATAAAAGAGGGAGTAGGTTTTCTCAAGATGGCGATAAAGCCAAGTTCTTTTTCACCAGGACATTTCACGTTTCACAAGAAATTTAAGAGCTGAACTCCAGGGAAGTCCTCATTGGACCTTCCCACTGCAGCATACCTCAGAGTTGTAATAATGGCCACTTCTAATTTCCAACCAATCACACAATAGTTGTCTGATCCCACACAAGAAAGTTCTGCCCTAATTAAGGGTCAAGAACAAGCAACAGGATTATTTTATTGGAGCCCTGGGAGAGAGAACAAATGTTTCTGTTCTTGTGGGGTACATGCAGGCATTTCCTCTACTTTTCCTGTGGACTCCTAACCTCTCCCTCAGACTGTTTACAAGTTTTGGATGCGTTTAGTTGGTAGGGTTATTTGAAAAGGCAAAATATAGTCTATTTTCTGTAGATACATGCGTTTAGTGTTAAACATTGTGGATTAGAGGGTTGCGTTAGGCAATGCTGCCGTTTCACTTGACATTTTGGCAATTGAAAACTGTAAATATTTGAAACCTAGTAAACAGTTTCCTTCCCCAGTCATTTGCACTTCACAAAGCAGGACCCAGTTAGAGTAAACAGCTACCCCAGAGAACCACCATGCCTGCCATGAAAGTTTAAAATTTCCACAGTTTTGGTCTGATTTCATGTAGTTCTGTGGACTCTGCTGTTTTGAGTGAAACCATCTGTTCAAGTCATAACTGCAGCAGCAGCTTCTCAGAGGAAGGTCATCTGCCCAGTTTCAGGCACTACAAGGAATGGTGCCTCAATATCAACTGTAGTGCAGTAGTTAGAGTACAGCATGCTGAAACTTTAGCAACCTCAACATTTGGAAGCCAGCCATAATTGTGTTGGGCCCATTAAATTATGTATAAACATCTAGAGATGAAGTTTACTCACTACAGACCAATACTTAACCAATTAAAGCATTTCTACAAGTTTTAGCTCTCAAATCGTTCACCCCATAAGTGCTAAAGAAAGACATCCATAAAGAACCTGAGGGATACAAAGTTTTATTAAAAATAAAGTTTAAGATCATTAAAACCCTGGATTGGAGTTCAGTCCAGCTTACACACAGTACAAGTGCAGACTTTCAGGGCACAGTGTGAGCATTTTTAAACATATGCTCCTGCACTGGCTGCTGAGCGTGGGGCAGAGTATTTAACAGTGTAGCGACTGTCCTTCTGCTGCCGGCACTGACAGCACAGGAGAGCTCCGCCGATGATCAGAAGGCCTGCTGATCCCCAGCCAATGAACAGTGCCGCACCAAGCTCTCTCCTCTGAGCGTCCATAAGGACAGGATTGTAGAAGTCTCCGATTATCTCATTGGCAGACCAAGACACAGGAATAAGGCACAGCATACCTCCGACAATGAAGAACACACCTGCAGCCATGGCTACCCTGCTCTTGGAGAGTTCATCTTCAATGCAGTTTGTGCACTTTCCTCCTGCAATGGCAAGCAGGATTCCCAGGAACACAACGAGGATTGAGATCACAACCAGGGCGCGGGCAGCTTGCAGGGCTTGAGGAAGAGCCAGCATGGAGTCATAAAACTTGCACTCCATCTGTCCAGTGCTCTGCATCACACAGTTCATCCACAGGCCCTCCCAGAAGATCTGGGCCGTCACAATGGTGTTCCCAACAAAGGCAGACACTTTCCACATTGGCAGGGCACAGACAATGATGTCACCAACAAATCCAATACTTGCCAGGAAGATGCCAAAAATTTGGAGGCCTGCAGATGTCATTTTTGCTTCAGCTGCACCAGGGATGGATAATACAGCCAAACCTCATCTCCAGCTTTTGTATCTGCAAGGAAGACTTAAGGGGTGTATCTGATTGGCTGTTAAGAAGTTCTCAGACTGAAAACACCTGGGATCATGCAGTGAAGCAATCAAGGTGAGTGGGTCCACCTGAGCACATCAGTCAGAGTGCTTCAGCAGACATGTCGGATGGGGTTTGCTTATTTTTACTCTACTGGCTCACATCTGCTTTCATCTACAGGTAAAAAGAGTAAAACATAAGATCAGTATATTGTTGCATTTAAAAGTTGTTTATCTATGTTTCTAGATGCACATGAACAACTAACTGAATCTTTCTTATTTGTATACATTTAAAATACCTTTTTTAATTCTATATATGGCATCATCTATATCTATAGATATCTATATCTATATTTATCCATAATTATATAATACAGCCTAAATTTGAATTCAAGTCACACAGTTTTACATAACCTAAAATAAAAACAAGCAAACAAATACGGGCCTCACCCCCCTTACTCCAGACTTTGGGACCTTGATGTCCAAATGAAATTCAAAATATTCATCCAAAATAAGCACTTTGGACCACTGAGAAACAGTACAGTCTGATTTATACCCTAAATTACATACAATAGTGATACAATAGTTGTAGTCTCTGTTACGCATCTCCTTAACAAAGTCTGATGTAAACAAAAACTTTATTTAGAAGAAATCTATTATTCTAAATATTGGCTCGTTGTGGGATGGATGGATGGATGGATGGACGGATAAGGGGAAAGTGTAGTAGCCTTTTATTAGGAAGCTGAGTGGCTATGCTCAGCAACAGGTGTGTGTGTGGGCTTCAAACATCCAGAGGAAAGTCCTTTCAAACTCCTGCCATCTTGTTAGTAGCATTTATAAACATTATGACTGAAAATGTTGTGGTTTTGAATCTGTAACTATTTGAAACATTGGTATATTTGATACCACACATGCATGTCTCAATAGATATGAAAGTGACCTTTAAAAAAACACTTAAAAATGGTGTTTTGTAAAACTGCTTTTTTAATTAAAGTAAAATACAAAAAAGAGAAAACACTTTGTGAAACACAAAGGTACACTTTATCATTGTAATTATACAAGTGCATCTTCTATCAGGATTAATATGTTTAAAAGCAAAATCATTCATTAACAATAAAAATAGAGAGTTGATATTCAAGAAAACCTCAGGTGTTAACAGAATTTCAGATTCAGAGTCAATCTGAATCAGGAGCATTAAAAAGGTTTAAAACATATCATCCTCTTAGCAAGGCTTGGCAGATGTTCTCTCACTGAGCGAAATGAAAATATCCATTCTTTAAACGCATAAAACTGTTCCTCAGCAACATGGATTCAAGCATACGCAGCCCTCTGTTGTCTCTGCTGGTGACATCCATTTTGCTCACGACAGAAATGCTAAATCACTGTCTCAACACAAGAGCAGTCCATTACAGCATGGCAAACATCTCAGCCAGTTACAGTAAATTCACAGGAGGTTCCTCAGCTGGATTCTTTAATGTCTTATCACAAGGAGAACAAATCCTGTAGTGACCTTTGTGCTATTTAGCTCATTTGTAAAATACTTTAAAAAAAGTTTTCTGGAAATGGTAAAGTTGAAACAATATCTTAGAAGTCAGAACATATTAGTCCATATTAGAAATGCAACCATCAGGCTTTTCCAGACAAATTTATTGGTTTTCTTTAAAATCAAAAAAACAAAATCAAGGTCACGATTACTTTACTGAATTATTATGAGTCTTTATTTAAAAATAAAATGGATCAAATAAAAGCCTAAATAGTTTATTGAAATTTTAAAACCTTGCTAAAGTCCTTTTGAACCATCCAAAGGACTACATAACTACGAGTAAGCAATAAAATAGAATGTTTTTTAATTATGACATTTTTTTCAAAGTAATTAAAACCCTCTGCAGCCAAGAGACTTACACATAGTTCACAGTTGATGACACCGTTCTTGAAGGGCTGAATTTGGCAGGTATGTAGGGTCTTGTCTCCTCTGGGGGGCAGTTGCTGCAGAGCAGACCCCCTCCAAGAAGCAGCAGACCTGCAGAGCCCCAGCCAATGTAGAGCCCAGCGCCGAGCTCCCGTCTCTGTGCCTCGATCACCATAGGGTTGTAGAAGTCTCTGACGACAGTGTGAGCTGACCAGGACACCGGGATTAGGATCAAGAAGGCAGTTATTATAAAAATCACTCCAGAGACGATGCAGGCCTTGGCTTTGGATGCCTCGTCCTCCATGCAGTTGGTGCACTTCCCTCCGACGACGGCCATGAGCATGCCAAACACCCCGACGATCACAGAGATGATCAGCATGGCCCTGGCAGCCTGCAGGTCCTGAGGCAGAGCCAGCATGGAGTCATACACCTTGCACTGCATCTGCCCCGTGCTCTGGACCACACAGTTCATCCACAGGCCCTCCCAGATCACCTGCGCAGTGACGATGTTCGCCCCAACAAAAGCTGTGACCCTCCACATGGGCAGAGCGCAGGTGATGACAGTGCCCAGCCAGCCGATGAAGGACAGCAGGATACCAAGGATCTGAAGCCCCTGAGAAGCCATGATGAAATCCCGATAGTCAACTGGAAGAAACACAGATGAAGATTTGGGTTGTGTGACAATAAATAGTTCTAGTTGTGGTTCAGACCTCAGGGTGGAGTTTCTGTCCTGCTAGACAAAAGGGGGGTGAAAACTGAGACCTGATATCTTCAAATTCTTCCTCATTGTTCCCTCACAAACAACCTTTTGTTACTTGATGCAAGGCCTCAAGATTGGGAACAATGGCTGTAGTTTGCAGCTGTGTTTGACCACACACACACATACGTACCTATGTAGGTCAGCTCGGGCCTCAAACAAATACAAACACTAAGGTAACTGCAGTAGGTTTAGCTAAAACGGATTTTCATGTGGATTCCTTAAAAAAAGGATGAGTTAGAATGATTTAGATAAAACAACTAAACATAGACCCGTTTTTCTTTACCTCAGGCACAATAATTCAGAGACATTACAGACATGGAAATAAAAAATTTAATAATTTGGATTTTTTTTGTAGTAAGGTTCTGGGAAGTTGTTCCTGACACTAGTTTCCTCATCTGTGATTGACCAATGTTTTATTGCCACATGTGAGTTTGAAGACTGTGATTATTGGGTACCTGTGAAAGGTAGATGGCTGACAGCTATTTAGATTGTATTAGTTAATTTTAGCCATTCAAACAAACATTTTACTATACCATGTTGTATTACAGTGGATATTAAACATCTACATTTTCACGAGCAAAGCAGTTTGACTCCAAGAGGCCTTTATATTAATATCCGTTAGCTGGAGGTTGCTCAGAATGATCTGAGATTGATCAGGCATCTCAATCTGTTGATTCTCAAATGACTCAGCAAACATACAATAAATAGAAATAGGGAATAAGAAAAAATCTTAAGAAATAATTGTACAATAAATAAAATTTGATTTGAGATTCCAGCATTTTGATAAATATTTATCTCAATAAGTAAATAAAACACTTAGCCTCCAAGAGAAATAAACTGATGTGCTATGGTTAAGTTGATAGAAAAAAATGGAAGGAGGTTATGATGAAACAGCAATTTGTACAAAATGTGGATTGGATTGTCCCTGAGTTGTCGGCAACATTCAGCATGTGTAAGTAAGTATTCATGTGTGGCATAATGGAGAGGGGGGAGGGGACGTAAATTCAATCTGGAAGACTCACCCCCTCCTCTGCTCCGTTCAACGACTCCACCATGCATCCCCGCTCCAGCCAATCAGCATCAAGTCCACATTTCCTCTTCAGCCAATCAACGTCCAAGGCTCCGCTTTAAAGATCTTCACTCACGGACTTCCTCGCTCTTCAAGCTGAGCTCCTCCTCCCCTCCACCATCTGGCTTCCTAGCTCCTCGCGATTTCCCTACCTCCTCAGGCCTCCACTCCACCACCAGTCAGATCCCAGGGGGAAGACATCTCTAATTCTATTCATATGTTGTTCATTCAAGCTCACGTCATTCTCAGCGTTCGTGTCTTCCTCCGGGGTCCAAGCGCCAAAGAAATGAATATTTGTAAATAAACTTCTCTAATCGCCACCTATGTGTCTTTTCATTGTAAGTCTTACAGGATTGAATTGTTACATCACAAGATTTTCATTTTCTTTCACAGAGCTTAAAATATAAAATTATATTAACTATAAACTTTTTATAAGAAGGGAGACAGGAGGGTTTGTCCAACTACAGGGGAATCACACTCCTCAGCCGGCCAGGAGAACACCAGCTCTACACCCTCTACAGCTTGCTCAAGGGTTCATTGGAGTTTGCCCAACTGCTCCACATGTGTTTTTGTGGACCTGGAGAAGGCATTCGACCATGTCTCCCGTGGTGCCCTGTGGGGGGCATTCCAAGAGTACAGAGCCAGGGGCCTTTTATTAGGGGCCACCCGGTCTCTTCACAAGTGGAGCAGGAGATTGGTTCGCATAGCCGGCGTTAAGTTGGACCTGTTCCCGGTGCATGTTGGACTCCGGTTCATAACTTTCATGGACAGGATTTCTAGGTGCAGACAAGGGCTGGAGGGGGTCTGGTTTGGGGACCAGTGGATCTCGTCTCTCCTTTTTGCAGGTGGTGTGGTTCTGATGGCTTCCTCTGGCCAAGGTCTCTGGGCCGTTTGCAGCCAATTGTGAAGCAACAGGAATGAATGGGGATCAGCTCCTCCAAGTCCGAGGCCATGGTACTTAACCAGAAAAGGGAGGTTTGCCAACTCCTGGTCAGAGTTAAGTTCCTGCCTAGGGTGAAGGAGTTTAAGTATTTCCAGGTCTTCTTTACAAGAAAGGGGAGGTATTCAATGCATGTTCCACCAGGAGAAGACCCAAAGTACGGTCCAGTACACGCTTGGTTGGGGAACTGTGTCTCTCGGCTGGCCTAAGAACACCTCAGGCTCCCCCCAGAAGAGCTGGAGGAGGTGTCTGGGGAGAGGGGAGTCTAGGTGTCTCGTCAGCCTGCATGACCAGGTCATGGATAAGCCGAAGACAAAGACTAACTTCAATAAACTGGTTGAATTGGATTGTGGTTATTATTTGGATCTGAATCATTTAGGCCTTAACTGTAAACAAAACAAACTGACTTAGGTCTCATAGTTGTTTGAAAATTACCCTGATGCCCTCAGCATCAGGGTAATTACCACACCTGATATTATCCACCTGCATTATTTTTGCACACTGTTGTTTGACTGAGAAAGCAGCAGTAAATTTAACAAAGGCCTCTTTTGAAAGTGTAAAAGGTTAACTAGCTGTTAACATGGCTTTGTGTGAAAACCTTTCTGGTAATAGTTTCATAGAAACTCCCTTTGAGATACAGAATCCATCCCTTTCACTCTAGGTTTGTATGTTGTGGTAAGGAAAAAAAATTTGTTTGGCGAGAACAGACTTCCAACAGATTAATTGACCATAAATAAATTAAAACAAGGAGCAAATGTTTCTGTTAACTGAAAGAATTGCCCTTGAAATTCTAAAATCCATTGCCAGGAGGCTAACAGTTTGCAAATGGAACAAGGAGCAAATGTTTCTGTAGTCCCTGTACTGGATACTTCTGTTTGGTGGCAGTTAAAGCTCTGAATAAAGCTGCGGTCCATCCCTTCGGAATCTAACCCAAGCTCTTAAATGTCCTTGGTTTCACAATCCTCTCAAGACTGCAGTCTTCTCTATAGCTTGTGCTTCTTTGTCAACCACAATTTTTTCCATCCACTAAACTTTCAATCTATATGCTAGGGAGACAGCATTTGGTGAGCAGTCAGCTTCTACAGCAATGACTGTCATATCATAACATTTCTATATTTAAAGTAATTTTCTATAGGTCTAATGACGTATTCAAATCAGAATCAGCTTTATTGCCAAGTTTGTACATACAAACAAGGAATTTGACACCGGTACACTTTGCTCTCTGGGTTGTGTTTTTGCACTACAGAATATACATATTTACAATGTACAATATACACATATATAAATAAAAAGGTGCATTTGTAACATCTGTATGCTGTTTTTGGTATTCTATTAAATGTTCAACAGAGAAACAGCCTGGGGGAAGAAACTGTCTCTGTGGCGGCTAGTTTTTGTGAACAGTGCTCTGTAGCGGCGGCCTGAAGGTAAAACCTTGGTGTGCAGGGTGTGTGGGGTCTGCAGAGATTTTAGCAGCTCTTTTCCTGAACCTAGACCTGTATAAGTCCTGGATGGAGGGAAGGTCAGCCCTGATTATTCTCTCTGCAGACCTGATTATTCGTTGCAGTCTGGACCTGTCCTGTTTTGTGGATGAGCCAAACCACACTGAGATGGATGAAGACAGGACAGACTGTATGATGGCAGTGTAGAAGATGACCAGCAGCTCCTGTGGAAGGTTGAACTTCTTGAGTTGCCTCAGGAAATACAGTCTCTGCTGGGCCTCCTTTTGAACAGTGTCTATGTGTGAAGAACATCTAAGGTCCTCAGAGATGGTGGTTCTTAGGAACCTGAAGTGGTTCACAGCCGATACAGTGTTGTTGAGGATGGTGAGGGGGGTGTATGGCGGTGGTGTTCTCCGAAAGTCCACCACCATTTCCACAGTCTTGAGTGGGTTCAGTTCTAGGTAGTTCTGACCACACTAGTGGACCAGCCGATCCACCTCCTGTCTGTATGCGGACTCATCACCGTCCTGGATCAGTCCAATGACAGTGGTGTCGTCTGCAAACTTAAGGAGTTTCACGGACGAGTCCGCTGAGGTGCCGTCATTTGTGTACAGGGAGAAGAGGAGTGGGGAGAGAACACACCCCTGGGGGGCACCAGTACTTGTTGATCTGGTTCGGGAGAAGATGCTCCCCAGTCTCACCTGCTGCTGTCGGTCCGTCAGGAAGCTGTTGATCCACTGACAGGTGGAGGCTGGGATGTTGAGCTGGGTGAGCTTCTGGTGGAGGATGTCTGGTATGATTGTGTTGAAGGCCGAGCTAAAGTCTACAAACAGGATCCTGGCGTACGTCCCTGGACGGTCGAGGTGTTGCAGTATGAAGTGCAGGCCCAAGTTGACAGCATCATCAGCCGACCTGTTTGCTCAGTAAGCAAACTGCAGGGGGTCCAGCAGGGGGCCTGTGATGTCTTTCAGGTGCTTCAACACCAGCCGCTCAAAGGATTTCATGACCACTGACATCAGGGCTACAGGCCTGTAGTCATTTAATCCTAGGATGGTGGGTTTCTTGGGCACTGGGATGATGGTGGATCGTTTGAGGCAGGAAGGGACCTCAAACGTCTCCAGTGACTTGTTGAAGATCCGGGTGAAGATCGGGGTGAGTTTGATCTCCTTTGTTAGTCTGTTCCTGGCCTGCCTGTACCGCGCCAAATCTCCTCTGCTGTGACCTTCTTCCTTCTGTGTTGTTGTGAGAGATGGAATTTGGGCTTTTATTAGCTGTAAGCTATAATATCCAAAATTATTAGAAATTAACACTTTAAATTTATTGCTCTGTGGTAATAACTATGTATAAGTCTTATGTCCATCTTTTATGACTGGCAGCAAAAATATATTTTTTGGGAGAAAAAGACAAAGCCTTATCTTACGAAAATAAACTGTATTCCAATAGTCTCATGGATGTAGTAAACATACACTTAAATATTACCCTACACAATACATTAAATGAGATAAAACATCATTGTAAATACATTAAGATTTTATCCAGAGAAAAGTTTTACAATGATAGCATTTGATCAACAGTGGCAGAACAAAGCTATATAAGCCCTTTTAAGTTTTCTTACTCCTGAGGTCTGTGTAACATATCCTCTGTTTTAGTACTTTTCTTTAAGAAATGGGTTTCACTGGCATTGTTTCTTTACATATAACTTAAAGGTAAATGTTTTGGGGTTTGTTAATGATTTTCTTGTTTGTTCTATTATACACAGGCTGTAGCTTCTTTATCTTCTCCGAGCTGTCCTTTTGGGAAACTAAAGGGCCTCTTTATGTGAAGGAAACGCCTCTTGGCTCACAGCATGATGGACGTTTATATGTGAATACTGGAGCCAGAGCCCACCCCGACAGACACGTATAAAACTTCTTAACCACAGGCGAACTTTCAGTTGGGGGCCAGGCGAAGAGCAGAGACACAGAAACGGAGATGGCATCCTTAGGTCTGCAGATTCTCGGGGTGGCTCTGGCCGTGCTCGGGTGGATAGGAAACATCCTGATCTGCGTGTTGCCCCTGTGGAAGGTCTCTGCTTTCATTGGTAACAACATTGTTGTGGCACAGACCATCTGGGAAGGCCTGTGGATGAGCTGCGTGGTACAGAGCACAGGCCAGATGCAGTGCAAGGTCTACAACTCCCTCCTTGCTCTGCCTCCTGACCTCCAGGCAGCTCGAGCCATGATCGTCATTGCCATCCTCTTCTCTCTGTTTGGTCTTCTGTTGTCTGTAGTCGGCGGCAAATGCACCACCTGCATTGAGGACGAAACTGCCAAAGCCAGAGTGTGTATCTCTGCGGGGATTTTCTTCCTCCTTAGCGGGGCTCTGTGCCTTGTGACCGTCTCTCTGCCAGCCAACACCATCATCAAGGACTTTTACAACCCCATAATTCCTGATTCCCAAAGGAGAGAGCTGGGTTCCTGTCTGTATGTGGGCTGGGGAGCAGCAGGACTGTTGCTGATCGGTGGGGCTCTCCTGTGCTGTCAGTGCCCATCAGGACGTGAACGCTACAACGGAGTAAAATACTCTGCACCTAAGTCCACAAAAGCAGGAAAGGAGTTTGTCTGAGCTGGTGAAAAATAAAAGGCAGTACTAAGAAAGGAGGAAATGACAGGACAAACAGGTCTCTTTTCAAGAGGTGATTTGCATTTTAACTAATTTTCTTTGACTAACACAGACTGGCTTTTTGTTTGTGAAAGATAGATGGATTAGCTCCTGAAATGTTAAGACTTTGCAACTGCTCGCTTCCTTGTTGATTGTGATATTTTCTAACTCAACAGATGATTGGTTTTGCAACATTGGCACTTGTTTTTATCTGAGATGTATTTTTTAGGGTTGTTTTTTATTAAAATAAACACATTTTATGTCGAAAATGTGGCATGCATTATTATTATTTATTATTTAAGTGAAATGGTATTTGCAGTAAAAACTCCTGCATAAAATTTTAATTAAAATAAGGCAATGACTTTTTTTTTTCTTTTTTAAATCCAGAGATATTTACTTAAAATGTTAGAGGATGTTTGTCCAAAGTGAGGCCCATTGGAGCATTTAGCCCCAACTGCAGTTCAGTAATGGTACACATTTGTTCTGCAGTACTACTGGTTGATAAAGACACTTTTTAAACTATTTACAGGGAGATTTTCACTGACAAAATGGAAACTGTTTGATATGATGCTCAGTGTTAGTCTTTCATTAGCCACTCCTTTTGCTTTTATTTACTTTCTCAATTACAAAAGACCACAAAGATTTAGCAGCTTCATTCAAAAGCAGACTTGAATTTACCATTTCTATTAAATATAACGATACAAAATAAACATGATTTTGAGACAGCAATTTTTCAAAAACTTTACTGCATTACGAGACCAGGACTTGGCCAATTCCTGTGATGTAAAGCACAGGACAAACATTTGGATGCAAGTTTAAATTTTCTATGCTTCAAACATCCGGAGGAAAGTCCTTTCAAACTCCTGCCATCTTGTTAGTAGCATTTATAAACATTATGACTGAAAATGTTGTGGTTTTGAATCTGTAACTATTTGAAACATTGGTATATTTGATACCACACATGCATGTCTCAATAGATATGAAAGTGGCCTTTAAAAAAACACTTAAAAATGGTGTTTTGTAAAACTGCTTTTTTAATTAAAGTAAAATATAAAAAAGAGAAAACACTTTGTGAAACACAAAGGTACACTTTATCATTGTAATTATACAAGTGCATCTTCTACCAGGATTAATATGTTTAAAAGCAAAATCATTCATTAACAATAAAAATAGAGAGTTGATATTCAAGAAAACCTCAGGTGTTAACAGAATTTCAGATTCAGAGTCAATCTGAATCAGGAGCATTAAAAAGGTTTAAAACATATCATCCTCTTAGCAAGGCTTGGCAGATGTTCTCTCACTGAGCGAAATGAAAATATCCATTCTTTAAACACATAAAACTGTTCCTCAGCAACATGGATTCAAGCATACGCAGCCCTCTGTTGTCTCTGCTGGTGACATCCATTTTGCTCACGACAGAAATGCTAAATCACTGTCTCAACACAAGAGCAGTCCATTACAGCATGGCAAACATCTCAGCCAGTTACAGTAAATTCACAGGAGGTTCCTCAGCTGGATTCTTTAATGTCTTATCACAAGGAGAACAAATCCTGTAGTGACCTTTGTGCTATTTAGCTCATTTGTAAAATACTTTAAAAAAGTTTTCTGGAAATGGTAAAGTTGAAACAATATCTTAGAAGTCAGAACATATTAGTCCATATTAGAAATGCAACCATCAGGCTTTTCCAGACAAATTTATTGGTTTTCTTTAAAATCAGAAAACAAAGGAATTACAAAGGTTATTAATTCATTTTAGACTCAGAAAGTGTATCATAGTACAAGCTGTTTGTTGATGTGTTAGAAAATCAATAAAAGTGGGAGGTTTTGGTTTTGGTGCATTTGTTGAATGGGAAAAGTATCAGATTTTTGAGTATTTGATCTGATCACCAATCAAAGCCGATTACAGGATTATTGGCTGATTCCGACTTCAAGTCGAGTGGTTGATGCTTCTCTTTCGTGTATTATATTACTCAAGGTGACGATTACTTTACTGAATTATTATGAGAGCCTTTATTTAAAAATAAAATGGATGAAATAAAAGCCTAAATAGTTTATTGAAATTTTAAAACTTTGCTAAAGTCCTTTTGAACCATCCAAAGGACTACATAACTACGAGTAAGCAATAAAATAGAATGTTTTTTAATTATGACATTTTTTTCAAAGTAATTAAAACCCTCTGCAGCCAAGAGACTTACACATAGTTCACAGTTGATGACACCGTTCTTGAAGGGCTGAATTTGGCAGGTATGTAGGGTCTTGTCTCCTCTGGGGGGCAGTTGCTGCAGAGCAGACCCCCTCCAAGAAGCAGCAGACCTGCAGAGCCCCAGCCAATGTAGAGCCCAGCGCCGAGCTCCCGTCTCTGTGCCTCGATCACCATAGGGTTGTAGAAGTCTCTGACGACAGTGTGAGCTGACCAGGACACCGGGATTAGGATCAAGAAGGCAGTTATTATAAAAATCACTCCAGAGACGATGCAGGCCTTGGCTTTGGATGCCTCGTCCTCCATGCAGTTGGTGCACTTCCCTCCGACGACGGCCATGAGCATGCCAAACACCCCGACGATCACAGAGATGATCAGCATGGCCCTGGCAGCCTGCAGGTCCTGAGGCAGAGTCAGCATGGAGTCATACACCTTGCACTGCATCTGCCCCGTGCTCTGGACCACACAGTTCATCCACAGGCCCTCCCAGATCACCTGCGCAGTGACGATGTTCGTCCCAACAAAAGCTGTGACCCTCCACTTGGGCAGAGCGCAGGTGATGACGGTGCCCAGCCAGCTGATGAAGGACAGCAGGATACCAAGGATCTGAAGCCCCTGAGAAGCCATGATGAAATCCCGATAGTCAACTGGAAGAAACACAGATGAAGATTTGGGTTGTGTGACAATAAATAGTTCTAGTTGTGGTTCAGACCTCAGGGTGGAGTTTCTGTTCTGCTAGACAAAAGAGGGGAAAAACTGAGACCTGATATCTTCAAACTCTTCCTCATTGTTCCCTCACATCCAACCTTTTATTACTTGATGCAAGGCCTCAAGATTGGGAACAATGGCTGTAGTTTGCAGCTGTGTTTGACCACACACACAGACATATACATACCTATGTAGGTCAGCTGGGGCCTTAAGAAAATACAAACACTAAGGGAACTGCAGAAGGTTTAGCTAAAAATGGATTTTAAAGTGGATTCCTCAAAAAAGGATGAGTTAGAATAATTTAGATAAGAGAACTAAACATAGACCTGTTTTTCTTTACCTCAGGTCCAATAATTCAGAGACATTACAGACATGGAAATAAAAAATTTAATATTTGGGATTTTTTTTGTGGGAAGTTGTTCCTTACCCTAGTTTCCTCTTCTGTAAATGTCCAATGTTTTATTGCCACATGTGAGTTTGAAGACCGTTATGAAATCCAGTGAAAGGTAGATGGCTGACAGCTATTTAGATTGTATTAGTTAATTTTAGCCATTTAAACAAACATTTTACTATACCATGTTGTATTACAATGGATATTAAACATCTACATTTTCACAAGAGCAAAGCAGTTCTCCCAGTTTGACTCCAAGAGGCCTTTATATTAATATCCGTTAGCTGGAGGTTGCTCAGAATGATCTGAGATTGATCAGGCATCTCAATCTGTTGATTCTCAAATGACTCAGCAAACATACAATAAATAGAAATAGGGAATAAGAAAAAATCTTAAGAAATAATTGTACAATAAATAAAATTTGATTTGAGATTCCAGCATTTTGATAAATATTTATCTCAATAAGTAAATAAAACACTTAGCCTCCAAGAGAAATAAACTGATGTGCTATGGTTAAGTTGATAGAAAAAAATTGAAGGAGGTTATGATGAAACAGCAATTTGTACAAAATGTGGATTGGATTGTCCCTGAGTTGTCGGCAACATTCAGCATGTGTAAGTAAGTATTCATGTGTAGCATAATGGAGAGGGGGGAGGGGACGTAAATTCAATCTGGAAGACTCACCCCCTCCTCTGCTCCGTTCAACGACTCCACCATGCATCCCCGCTCCAGCCAATCAGCATCAAGTCCACATTTCCTCTTCAGCCAATCAACGTCCAAGGCTCCGCTTTAAAGATCTTCACTCACGGACTTCCTCGCTCTTCAAGCTGAGCTCCTCCTCCCCTCCACCATCTGGCTTCCTAGCTCCTCGCGATTTCCCCTACCTCCTCAGGCCCCTCCCTCCACCACCAGTCAGATCCCAGGGGGAAGACATCTCTAATTCTATTCATATTTTTGTTCATTCAAGCTCACGTCATTCTCAGCGTTGTGTCCTTCCTCCGGGGTCCAAGCGCCAAAAAAATGAATATTTTTGTAAATAAACTTCTCTAATCGCCACCTATGGTCTTTTTCATTGTAAGTCTTACAGGATGAATTGTTACATCACAAGATTTCATTTTCTTCACAGAGCTTAAAATATAAAATTATATTAACTATAAACTTTTATAAAGAAGGGAGACAGGAGGGTTTTGTCCAACTACAGGGGAATCACACTCCTCAGCCGGCCAGGAGAACACCAGCTCTACACCCTCTACAGCTTGCTCAAGGGGTTCATTGGAGTTTGCCCAACTGCTCCACATGTGGGTTTTTGTGGACCTGGAGAAGGCATTCGACCATGTCTCCCGTGGTGGGCCCCTTGGGGGCATTCCAAGAGTTACAGAGCCAGGGGCCTTTTATTAGGGGCCACCCGGTCTCTTTTACAAGTGGAGCAGGAGATTGGTTCGCATAGCCGGCGTTAAGTTGGACCTGTTCCCGGTGCATGTTGGACTCCGGTTCATAACTTTCATGGACAGGATTTCTAGGTGCAGACAAGGGCTGGAGGGGGTCTGGTTTTGGGGAACCAGTGGATCTCCCTCTCTCCTTTTTGCAGGTGGTGTGGTTCTTTTATGGCTTCCCTCTGGCCAAGGTCTCTGGGCCGTTTGCAGCCAATTGTGAAGCAACAGGAATGAATGGGGATCAGCTCCTCCAAGTCCGAGGCCATGGTAATTAACCAGAAAGGGAGGTTTGCCAACTCCTGGTCAGAGTTAAGTTCCTGCCTAGGGTGAAGGAGTTTTAAGTATTTCCAGGTCCCCTTTTTTACAAGAAAGGGGAGGTATTCAATGCATGTTTCCACCAGGAGAAGACCCCAAAGTACGGTCCAGTACACGCTTGGTTGGGAACTGTGTCTCCCCGGCTGGCCTAAGAAACACCCTCAGGCTCCCCCAGAAGAGCTGGAGGAGGTGTCTGGGGAGAGGGGAGTCTAGGTGTCTCGTCAGCCTGCATGACCAGGTCATGGATAAGCCGAAGACAAAGACTAACTTCAATAAACTGGTTGAATTGGATTGTGGTTATTATTTGGATCTGAATCATTTAGGCCTTAACTGTAAACAAAACAAACTGACTTAGGTCTCATAGTTGTTTGAAAATTACCCTGATGCCCTCAGCATCAGGGTAATTACCACACCTGATATTATCCACCTGCATTATTTTTGCACACTGTTGTTTGACTGAGAAAGCAGCAGTAAATTTAACAAAGGCCTCTTTTGAAAGTGTAAAAGGTTAACTAGCTGTTAACATGGCTTTGTGTGAAAACCTTTCTGGTAATAGTTTCATAGAAACTCCCTTTGAGATACAGAATCCATCCCTTTCACTCTAGGTTTGTATGTTGTGGTAAGGAAAAAAAATTTGTTTGGCGAGAACAGACTTCCAACAGATTAATTGACCATAAATAAATTAAAACAAGGAGCAAATGTTTCTGTTAACTGAAAGAATTGCCCTTGAAATTCTAAAATCCATTGCCAGGAGGCTAACAGTTTGAGCAAAGGCGGTTAGCAGTCATTTTCCAGCCGCACCTAAACCTGATGAACAGGAAAGTCAAACAATAGACTCCTGTAGAATGCTGTGACGGTGTTTCTTTTGTAATCAACCTTTGGTTTGCTTAAAACTCTGTTTTAAGCTCTGTTTTCAATGTGTTAAAAAAGCTGTTTACAGCAAATGCCAGTGAAATAGTTAAAATAGATCATTTAATATTTCCAGTAAGAGCTTTTTTAATTTTTGGTTAAGTGAAAAATTAAAGAAAGCATCACAGACTAGGTAAGATATGTAAACAAGAACATATTTATTTGCAGAATACCTGTCACATAAGACATCAAACACTTGTTTCATAAAAAAAATTCCACATGCACATGTCCAACATAGAGTATTTACGAAGTTGAAAAATAGTGGAAAACAGATATAATCTTGTGTATATTCAGCTAAAGAAACACCAACTAATGTTCATTCAATATTTAGAAACCATAGATACCATAAAAAGTAATGAACATGAGAAATAAAATTTGTTCTTGGGTTGTGGTTCTCATCAGGATGCAATTTCTAGCATTGGCACTCCAAACCCAACCGGACCAGTTCATCTGTCCCAGTAAAACATGCCAGAGCCGGTTTAAACATAGCCTTTTTCAGACGTGGGAGCCGAGGCATCGGATCTGGCAGTGGTGTACTTTGCAGAATAGCTATTGTCCTCTTTATCGGGGCAGTTGCTGCAGAGCATTCCCCCACCAATCAGCATTAAAGCAGCTGCACCCCAGCCGATGTAGAGCGAGGCCCCCAGCTCTCTCTTCTGGGCCTCAATCAGGAGAGGGCTGTAAAAGTCCCGAATGATGGTGTGGGCCGTCCAGCAGACAGGGACAAGGCAAAGGACCCCAGCTATGATAAACATGACACCGGAACCGATGCCCACCTTCATCTTTGATGCCTCCTCTTTGACACAGTTGGTGCACTTCCCCCCTGCTACGGAGAGCAGGATAGCCATGATGCCCACCACAATGGAGACGACAATGAGGGCCCGGGCTGCCTGGAGGTCGGAGCTGAGGGCCAGCATGGAGTCATAGACCTTGCATTGCATCTGGCCCGTGCTCTGGACCACGCAGCTCATCCAGATCCCTTCCCAGGAGATCTGTGATGTAACAATGTTACTGCCGATAAAAGCAGTGACCTTCCACATAGGAAGGGCACACACGATGATGGCACCAATCCAGCCTATAATCCCCAGAGCAGAGCCTAGGATCTGGAACCCAGCAGAAACCATCGTGGATAGATGATTTGAACTCCTGTCTTCTGTGTCTTCAAAGCTCTCTCTGTGTATCTTCAAGCCAGCACTGTAGGCTACTTGACTGCTTGTGCTCTCTTGTCGTCAGATGGCTTTTCTGAATATGTCAGGTTTCAGAGGAGAGCAAATAGTAAACCCTAAGGGGGAGGAGCTGTGGAGAAAAACAGCACAGCTTCAACAGTCCCTGACAAGCAGGTCCTCCCCCACCAAAACAACAAAACTTCAGCCTGTTTATACGCTCTAAATCTAAGCTATTTTCATGAATTTAGCAAAAAAAAAACTAAAAAGGCACTTTCCAATGATTATAAATCTAAAAGCTCCAACACAGATTAAACATCCCAATAAAAACCAATAGTAACAGTAGATTTTATTGTTTATTATTTATCTATCCCCTTCCCCCACCAGTTTCACCTGAAGTAGCAGATGGATGGAGTAAAGTATTCAGGGACAGGTGACTCAGTGTGTTTTACCTGACAAAATGTCTGCCGGAAACTCTACAATTGCCAAATATAGTCACATATCATTGTCTCATGACACATTTAAATATTATGAAATACACCATGATGTCATTCTCAATTAGTCAAATGCAAAATATTTAGTAGTGTAATGGATGTTTTTATCAAATGTTGTAGCTACCATTCAAGGCAGCAGACTTTAGATCAGTTTTTTCTGGATTTCTAGAATTCCTGTTTAAAAGTTAAAAAAAAAATGTTCAGCTAAATTCACAATTTTATTTGTGACACTTGTATAAGTTACTGCCTTTAAATATAGTTTGTCAGTCTTGAGATCATTGCTATGCTGGATTGTAGCGACTGTCCTGTGTTAACTCCTCATCAGCATTACTTCCATCCTGCACAGTTACTGGCCCCTCAGGTCAAAATGTGTTAAAAGACTTAAAATAAATGTGTCTTTTATTATAGTAGTATTCTCTCTCTTTAAATTTATTTGGTGGGGAAAACATTCAAAGCCAAGGATTAAGATCATCAGAGCTAAAATTAGTGGCACACTGATGGTTCACATTAACAAAATGTATTTGAAGATTTTTTTAAAGTTAAGAAGAGTTCAGGAACTTCTATTTATTATTATATCGCCTTCTGTTTCTATCTCTCTCTCTCTCTCTCTCTCTCTCTCTCTCTCTCTATATATATATATATATATATATATATATAATATACATATATATGAGATATATGAGAGAGAGAGAGACATTAAATGAGCGCACCATTTGAACGCACCATTACTGATGTGACATTTAAACCAAATACAGACATTTTGACCAATCTGAACCACAGACACAATGCATGATCCTACACAAGTGAATCTGCTTTTTCATTCATTAATTCATTCATTCATCTTCTATATCGCTTATTCTATAGCGGGTCACAGGGAAGCTGGTCCCCATCTCCAGCAGTTATAGGCGAGAGGCAGGGAACACCCTGGACAGGTCGCCAGTTCATCACAGGGCAACACAGAGACCCAGAGGACAAACAAGCATGAATACACTCATTCACACCTAAGGACAATTTAGAAAGACCAATTAACTTAACAGTCACTGTTTTTTAATTTATGGAAAATTAATCTAATTCTACAGTAAGCCCAAAACATTAACACTTTTGGCCCAGCTGGTAAAACGTTTACTCATAGAATAAACAAAGGTTGAAGTAAAAACAGTTTATAGGGCAAATTGTCATGTTTTTGAAGGACCAACTTGCAGACGGCAGACTGAGAAAAACAAACAAAACTTTAATAACAACGTGAGAACTTATTAAACAGCAGGACCAGGTGACAACATGACCAATGGAGAACATATGGAAGAATCCAGCAGTCAACAATGAGAAATTATCATCAGGAAATATTGAGAAGCTGTGGCAGAATGAAGGCAGGGAAGCTGAGAGAGGGAGACTAATTAACACAGAGGAAGCTGAAATAAGACCCAAAAAACTTCAAACGAAGAGGAAAAGACTAACACTAAACTGAGATAAATAAATCCAAAATGCACAAAGAACAGAAAACACGAATAAACTACGAAACACCTTGCTAACAAATATGGCAAGTCCTAAAGAAAATAAATAAACAAACAAGGGAATGATGAAAACAAAAACAAATAAAACACAAGTAAAAACCAAAACCCAAATGCCAGTGGATCATAACAAAAACATAACTGTCCTATTTGGGTATGAATTTTTGTTTGTTGTCAGAATGCCGCTCATTGACTTTTAAATGTAGATTACCTTTAATTTGGGCTGATTTTTAATAATTGTTTTAACTTAACCAAGCTTTAACTTTGACAGTTATTGTTAGCAGCTTTACTCTACGTTAGAGCAGCTGTATTCTCTCATAATGCACAGTAAAAGGTATCAAGTACAAGAAACAACTAAAAGTCATTCAACAGATGAGCAAAACCATAAAAATATTAATGGGTACTTTGCATGTTACTTTACTTCACTGCAATGCCACTATAAGTTCAGTGGATACATGTTACAAATACAATGTCATGCATGCACTTCCATAATAATAAACTGCGAGCCTACTGAAATGCATAATGTAATTTAGTCACATAAAAAGTACATTTTTAACATTTCCCAGAAATGAAAACAGGAACAAAAAGAGTAGTACTGAGATTGAACTAAAAGTTTTGAACTAAAGGGGATGTCGAAGTTCAGGGAGACTCTGTGTGTGTTCTGTTAATCAAACTAAAGGCCGATTGTGTGACAGATTAATGAATGTTTTGTTCACAGTCGATCACTGGAAAACAGCTTGAAATGGCTTCAAAGGCGAGCAGCATCAAAGAGCAGTCTGTGTGATGATGGATGGCATATCTGAGCTTTTTAACACTGAAGAAAAAGGCAAACTCTCTGTTGTTTGGCTCCTCCTAGTGCTTTTCTCCACTGTGACCAATAGGAGTCCCCATCTTCTACTTTAAGCACATTTCTGTTATCTCTATGTCTGTTTGTATTGGTCGACTACAATACAAACAAATATAATCTGTAATGGATCCATATAAAAGTATCAGCTTTGGCTCCCAAGAAGAGAGAGAGCTTAGATTTATAAAAAGTGTAGCTTCAGGTAGTTATTGTGAACTTCTCTTCAGAAGACAAAGAGGCCGCAGCAACAATGAAAGTAGAATTTCATTGAATAGAATAATTTTCTAATGTCTGTGAAAGTGTATCATCACAAATTGTTCCAGGAGTTTTAACATCGTTGTTCTTAATAAGTCTCACTGCTATTTCAAAAGCACCTACAACACTGTGGCTTTAAGAGGAATCATCAACCAGTGACCTAATAAATGCTGCCAGTGGAAATCCCCGTGGTTTTATTTGTTTTTGAAAAAAAAACATTTTCAAATAGAAACCATGGAATTAAATAGAAGTACATAAACAGAACTAATTCAAAGCCAGAACATGTATCGTTATGGGGGGAAAAGTCAAAAGATTTTACAGTCGTTTACATTGTTTGAATAATGGGTAGAACATGTTTATGAGCTCTGGTAAGGCCAAGAGCAACTGTTACAGATCACTATCACAAACTCATCTTTACAACCAGCAAAGAGCTTGTTATCTTTCATACGACCTGAGAGAGCTTTTATAGGTCTCATGCTCTGGCTTCATGTTTTCAAACTATAATCAGCATTTTTACTGGCAGCAGAATAGTCAGAAAGCTTATAAATAGTAATACTGTGACTACTAAGAGTAATACAGATAGATCTATTTTGGTTTGAAAACTTGTTCTAATAAAACACTAAAACTTGGTCAAAGTTCCAATGGGTTTGGACTATTTCACTTATTTAAACCAGAAAGATAGAAACTTATTTTACCATCTCCTATGGCTGGATACTGTAAACAATTCAGCTAGCAGTTTGTTATGAGTCCTGCCCTGCTTTGGTCTTTGCATAGTTAACCCTCTTGAATGTTTGTAGCAACCAATGACATGATGAGGGCTAATAATATAATAAAGTGGCCATGTTAAATGTCATAAAGCCAATATTGTGATAACTTGCCAATAACATAATGCTTTTGAGCCAATAAAGTAACAACTGTTTGCTAATACAGTAACTTTCTATGTTATTGCTTGGTTATTATGTTAGTGGTGTAAAGTAAAAAAAAATCCTTTTAAAGCGTAATAAGTGCTGACGACATTATAATAATTTCAATTGTAGTTTTTGTGCAGTCTGCTCATCAAAACAATGAAAGCAGGTGGCATACTTCTATTTATTCATTCAAGGTTATGTACTATGAATCAGTCTTTCTTGTTTATAATGGTTTTGAAACCCAAGTTTAAAATTATTTGTTCAACAAAATATTTATTTATTTTTACCTTATTATTAATTGGCTTAAATCTCTGAATTCCTGGGTGCTGTGTGGCTCAGTTGGTAGAGCAGGTGCACCACGTGCAGAGGCTATAGTCTTCGATGCGGTTGTCCTGGGTTCGATTGCCGGTCTAGGGGCATTTGCTGCCTGTCTTCCCCTTCTCTCTCCACCCTGTTTCCTGTCAAACTTCTGTTCAATAAAGGCAACTATTGCCAAAACTCTAGGCATGCTAGGCAAATAATACATTAACTGCCCTATAAAACAATAGCCTATTACAATACCTGTCCAATGTTATCATGTTCTTAGTTAAAAGATTTCGTCTGTGTCTGCACACTTCAGTACAAGGCATCAAACATGTGTTAAAGGTGAAAACCGACGTCCATTATCTGATAGGACACACTGCAGTGCTTCCTCTTAAGACACAGACACGAGATTAAAGATTTGCTACTCAGAGAAGTCTGCACTATGCAGCAACAACACAGATCTGTAGTTTAAACACAAAGTTATCTATGAGCAACTAATACAGGAGGAGAGTCGAATTTATTCAGTTTATTCTGCAAATTCATGAGAATGTATCTTTTTCTGTTACATTTTGTGGTGCTAGTGGCCTTGTCATAGTTATCACACAGAAAATGTGTACATTGATAACAAATATTATGTTGCATTTCAGCATTTTTTGGATTATTTATCTCCATAATTCATCCAAGGTACTTACAAACTGAGAAAAAATGCTATTGTTAGGTATATGGGTCAGAACCGGTTGGTTTACAGGTATGAAATAGAAGGAAGTTGGGATAAAATGGTACAAAATGTGGATGCAAATTGGTGCGGGGCAAATTTACCCCAAGCAGTCATCTCTTTACTCCCACTCCCAGTACATGTAAGTATGCATGCATGGCATATTTTTGATTTTTATTGTTGTAAGCAGTATCAAATTTAATTATTCTGTCAACATCTCCCACAAGGTTTAGGAGTGTGTTCATAGTTAGATCAGAAAACCAGAACTGCAGCCTCCGCTCTAATTCATCCACAAGATGTTCAAGAAGGTTGAGGTCAGAACTCTGTGCAGGTCAGTCAAGTTTCTCCACACTTGCAGCCATGGAAGTGACCAAATCCTTTGGGCAATATAGTGTACCAAGTAGTTTACCAACATCATCCTGTTCAGGGTGGGGAAAGGCTGATGTTTGGATTGGTGGTCAGTATATCACAGACCCGACACAAGGAGAAACTTGTTTATGTCCGGAGAAACAGAAGGAAACCTACAACAGCTCGGGAAGAACATGCAACTCCACACAGAAAAGTTCCAGTATCCTCTATGACCTAAACTTCTGTGCAGCCACTGAATAAGTGAAAGAAAGGAAAGTGGATAAATGTTTGAGCATTCAATAAAAAATCTTAACTGACTCAGAGAAGGTCATCTGTATACCAAGACTTGGTTTAAAAAGTTACTGATAGTTTGTGAATATTTCTCTAAAGTGTTTTTTTACAAGTTATTAAATCACTACTTTTACAAACTGCTGACAGCGTGTTTAAAAAACAATTAATAAAAATCACATGTCGTCCTTGTTCCTTCAGTACTGAGTACCGATTCCAGTCACCTTTCAGGGTGTTTTTAGGTTACTGTGATCACTGCAATGCCAGCAGTTGCATGTTCAATCATGCTTTCTGAATGTTTCTTAGCAGTTTCCCAGAAAAATAAGCTGTTCATTCACACAGTTTGCACTTTTTATTATAGATTTTTGTGTCTGTATGCATTATCATTGTGGGAGACTAGGAGGAGCTCACTCTATAAAAAACTTTTGACACAAAAACGTAAACAAGGAAATGGATCATCCTTGTGCTAACTGAAACTCACTTATATGCTCTTAAGAGAGATAAAGCCACCCAGTGAAACTCACCACAGTAAATTTAGTTTCGGTATAAATTGTGGGTAGACAGAGTATTTGTGAACAAATAAACAATAATGTCTACAGATCATCCCATTCAGGAGTTTATTTGACAATAAACACATTAGTATTTCCACACAGTCACCTGCTATTCGAATTATTTAGGTGTTCACTTAATTCATTTATAGAGACATTTAACTGAAGAGATCATATGACTCTCAGAGCAGGCACGTCTGCATCAGTGCCTCATGTTTTTTCCCCTTGCAAAACAAAAGTGTTCGGCTGTGTTTAATAAGTAATACAAAACTGCCAAGTGCACTTAGGAAACGTATCTGCCAAGCTCACAGCTATAAAGGTTACAAGGAAGCAATTCATTCTCGCTGTGGTAAAAATGCAAGAATAAATTATGTCACTGGTTTATGTGTGCAAATATAAAAACGAGAAGAGATGTCTTACTATGTGCAATGAGCCCCTTTCCCGCCAAAAGTCCCGAGATTTAATTACCTGGGATATTTTTTTACCCAGGTAAAAGAAACCCCAGGTAATTTGTGATTCCACTGCTCTAAAAAGCAGATGTATTTAAATCCGCCTAATGACATAAGTTGTGAAAAAACCTTAACTTCACCTACAGTCCAGCAGGTGACAGTAATAAGATTCTTTTTTGCTGCAATTTTGCTGCATTGCGTGTCACTGACTCAAAGTCCCGCTGCCGAATGTCTTCATCAACAGAAACGCTCAAAAGAGCCTGGACCTCATCGCCCACAAACAAATTCTGTTGTAGAATTATGCAATCTCTGAAGAGAGAAAACAATACCACATTCAGGGGAATAAAAGTCAGGGACACACTCCAAGAAAGGGTCCACCTTATCGTTGCTCAGCATCACTAACCGTGTTCCTACTCCTCAATCCGTTGGTAAATCGATAAGTCCCACCCCCAGATCAGGACCTTTTATCTGGGAAAGCATGGACCAGGAAAATCGAAGCGAAAGCATTGATAGCAAAGTCTCCAAGTCAAAATGTAAGTTCTTAAGGTGAAGGTTTTTAATGATGATTTCTCTAGAAGGTAGTCAGTTCTGACGGGCATTGTCACTCTGATGTGCATTGGCATCTGTCAGCAGGTTTTTCCCATAGCTGGGCCACCAGAAAAGCTTACGATATATTAGCACCATGCAGTGATGGTTTATGTCTCCCGTTTGCTCACAAAGTCAGTCAGTGAGGGTTTAACTGGACTACAGTAATGGAGATGCCGTTACAATATTCTTAGACACTTCATGCCATATGCAATGGTTCTCTCACAGTATGTCAGAAAATCACCAGGGTCACCTGATGTTGTATTCCTACCCCTCAGCCTCAGGGTGTAGCTCTCTTTGACACCAAGAGTTAGTTGTCTTTTCACCGACAGATGGTTTTAGCGACTCAAAAAGGTTGAAAGCGTTGACCCTAATAGTGTAGTAAATATGTTGTATAGTAAAAAACGAATACATTTTAACTTATTGCTGCTAATAATGAAAAAGGTTTTCTTACTGTCTGTCAAGCAAACAGAATTCATTTTATTGCCTTAAGTTAAAGAATACAGCCATGATCAATACATTAGAATATGTCTTCCAATGAGGCTTGTTTGTCAGAAAAAAGTACCTTTTAAAAATAACAACCTTTAAGCAGGCATTAAACATACAACAATAAAACAATTTTTTATTGATCTTATGAATTATTCTAATCCTGAATGTCGTGATTTCATTAGGTGTAAGTGGAAAACCATAATTAACAGAAATAAGGCCTTGAAAACAGTCTGTGTAATCAAGTCACTACAATGAATTCTTTTGGGGTCGGGGGACCATGGTAGCGACACAACGGAGCTTGCTGAGCTGCTTGCAGTGTTCCTTTTAAGGCAAAAAAGGAACATACATAAACTACAGTTAATACGGAAAAGGAGACAGCGACATGTACAATGTTTTTAATTACATATGTTCAGCAACGAGTGTAATGTAAACAAGTAGTTATACAAAGCGTGTTTAGTGTGTTTTTGCAAAGACAAATAATGTTTATACAGTATGTCTTTACCGCCGTACTTGTTGCTTCTATTATCTGCGGCTCCGACCCGCCCACAGGTGATGTTACGGTTCTGTGTTCTGTGGTGCCCAAGTTGAACCAGAGTACGCGCTTTGGAACCTCTTTTCATTGGTGGAAAAGTTCGAAATCTTGTTTGGGAACAGGAACGGGCTCCAAACCGCATTGATGGAAAAGCGGTATCAGAAAACCTTGGATGTTTTCTGAAACACAGTAAATTGATTTAATCAAAGCATCATATCATAATTTATATGGATATAAATTAATATAAACCTCTTCAAAGACAGAGTAATCCTATACATCATTGAATATGCAGTCCTTTGGGATAACCCCAAAGAATAAAGAAATCATGCTCCCATGTTCTTAGGTGTAGCTGAGACCTTAATGGCTTTCTCAGCATGACTGACTTCAGTCCAAATGATCACTGGAGTTCCTGTTGGCCCTATTACAGCCTGACACTTCTTTATCTTGTATACGTGTGGATAGTGTCACATTGACATTATTGACATTATGCCAACACAGCTGCAACAAAAAGGCTAATCCAAAAAAAATGATAAGATAAAGTGTGATAAAGAGCAAGGAGACAATTGTCCATGTAGGACAGAAGCCAAAATTATTTCAATTATTTAAATTAGACTGTAAATCACTTTTTCTCTGCATGCTTAAATGTAAAACACTTCTGTTACAGCGTGAAAACTGACTGACTAATGCTATTGCACACTTTTTTTTTTGTTAATGTTCTTGACCTACTTACATTACATTGATAGGTGACTGAGCATGCTACAATACCAGGATAACCTCTGTGAGTTACATTACCTCTGCGAAGCACTTTGTGTAACACGTGCTTCTATGAAAAGTGTGCTATAAATAAAGTGTGATTGATTGATTGATTGATTGATTGATTGATTGATTGATTGATTGATTGATTGATTGAATTACAATGTAGTAAACTCTAAACAAGGAATTTTGCCTTTGTTTCCACTTTGCTTTTAATGAAGACATTTTAAATATAAATATATTTAAAGGAAAAAAAAAAATTGTGAATATGTATATATCTACAGTACTAAAGAGAAGCACATGGTTGAATTGGTGCAAATATGTATAGTATCGATCTGGGGACTGTTAAGTGTTCATCAGACAGACAGCCTAGGGAAAGAAACTGTCTCTGTGGCGGCTGGTTTTAACAAACATTGCTCTGTAGTGCCGATCTGAAGGTAAAAGTCTAAACAGTTCATGTCCAGGATGTGTGGAGACTACAGAGATGTCAGCTGCCCTTTTTCCTAACCCTAGACCTGTGCAAGTCCTGTATGGAGGGAAGCCTTGATGATCCTCTCTGCAAGTCTAAACGTTCGTAGTAGTTAGAATCTGTCCTGTTTTCATCCTGTAGCACAGAGCTGTCAAACCCAATCACAGAAGGGGACAAAACTTAACCCATGGGGCACATTTGTAAATGAGTACACTATATATAGTTGTATGTAAAGCCCAAAATCCTATCCTTGGCAGATTTAGGTGCCGTTAATCCTGTTATTAAAAGATGGGCTTTAATGCAGCTTGCCTATATTTGTGAATTACTTTGTGATTCTATATATGTGTAAAAATGCTATATAAAGTTAAGTCCAGAATTATTTATAACCTTGGACGGCTTAGGTTTAAAGTAATCTTTTAATTTTGTCAGCATGTTTCCTTTATTGGAAGTAATATTAGCATTCTGGACTGAACCCAACCAGATGCCAACTTGAATCTGATAGAGAATCTGTGGAGGCAGCTAATGATTAGGGTGATTTTGCCTTCCAAGCTCATCATCTAAGAAAAATCATCAAAATACCAAATATAAGAAGGGTTTAATTGCTGTAATGCTAATAAAGATTGTTTTTCTACTTTTCATAAAGAGGGTTACAAAAAATTATATAACATAAATAAAAACAGATAATTGCTTTGTTTCAACCTCTTAAGTCTGTTGCAGTTTGACAGATGTTTGCCTTATTTTTTATTAGTAAGTTTCCTAGTTGAATGAAAATAGTTTTTAAATTTAATTTGCCAGGGGTGTGAATAATTGTAGGCTTTACTGTACTTTTACAAATTGGCACATGACACTGAAGACAGTTAATAAGACAGATAAAATATATATTATATTGTTACAGCTTCTTTCAATAGACACCGTCATGTTGGTGGTATTGGACTATGCTGTAAGCTCATAAGTAATTAAAATGTTTTTAAATAAGACATAGTGGTGAGCCATGCAGAAAAAGGTGAATTAGTCCAAGTTCTGTAACTAATATTATGTCTTTGGCTGATAAGTAAACCTCAATAGAAAATAGCTGCCACTCCTACTGTTTGACCTGTGCTTCGAGGAATGTAGAAATTCAAACAAGTGGGATGTTGTTTATTAACTTGCAGCCAAGCTGCTGTAAGACCAAATCACTATGCTGAGACGCAATCAAGTCATAACACAACAGGTATTAAGAATGCTACAGTTTCAATATATTTACACACAACTTTAAAACAAATTCAAGTAGCTTGACCTAACTGCTTTTATTTAAAATAGAAAAGCAAAGTTTATTCCTACCGCTGCTAATATAAAATTCAGTATATTATTTTAGCCCCATTGGTATTTTTGTGGGGCCGCACAGTGGCAGAGTTGGTAGCACTGTTGCCTTGCTGCAAGAAGGTCTTGGATTCGACTCCCAGCCAGGGGTCTTTCTGCATGGAGTTTGCATGTTCTCCCGCCCTTGCATGGATTCTCTCCGGGTACCCCAGCTTCCTCCCACTGTCCAAAATCATGACTGTAATGTTTAATTGGTCTGTCTCATTTGCCCTTAGGTGTGAATGAGTGTGTTTGTTCTGTGTGTCTCTGTGTTCCCCCTCTGTGTTCGACCTGTCCAGGGTGTACAGCGCCTTTCACCTGTAGACCGCTGGAGATAGGCACTAGCTTTCCCAAGACTCGGAAGAAGCAGGTATAGAAAATGGATGGATGGTTATTTTGTGCGTAAACCTAAAAATATACAGTACATGAACCTGCTAAATTTTTGTAAAATGTTAATATTGAATATTATACTTTTCTGGCATTCACCTCTTTATAGAGTAACAATGTCAAGGCCAATACTCAGCAAGAGTAGCTATGTGGGTCATTCCAAATTTAGAAGACTTTTTCTGTCCCCCCATGAAATTTCAAATAAATCATGCACAAAATTCAGAAAGATGCACTTGTAATGTACATGATGGTTGCCCTGAGACAAAATATAACTGGAACTGTAGTAAAAGTGATTCCTAAATATTATTTAAAATATGACTTTTTGTCCCTCCCTCATGATGACCAACTTACAAATCAAATATAACAGTTAAAATAAGTTTATATCAGATTATTTTGTTGATGTAGTGTCTTTGTAACTGTTAAAACATTGTTTTCCTCACAGAAATATTTTAAACAGTAGTAATTATGCTCTGACGTTGCACCTCTCAACATCCATGCAACACTTTTAAAAGAAGAGAAAAAATCTCGACTACATAACTCAGCAGAAATGGCATCATCAAACTAATTGCTCTGACCAAGGGTAGTTTTAGGGCAGGTCCTCCCTTCTATTTCACATATTTTTTTTCTGTTTTCAGCCGTAATAGAGTGTGTAACTCAAAGCAACACAACCCCGTTACCCATATTATCACAAAAAGACATATTAGAATGTTTTTCTTATTTTATTATATAGCTAAGTTTGATCTTGGCCAGTTAGTGTAGCAGCTAACACAGCTGGCATGTAATTTTAAGCAACAATTCTAACATTAGCATTATTTGCAACCCTGCTATGTAATAAGAGTAACAGGGTTACATCCCCTTCAGAAAGGACAATTTATAATAGGAATAATAGAATTAAATTTCTTGATATAACATTTAATGTTCAAATGTTTAAAATTAGTTAAAAACATTTCCAACGGTGTTTTAGCCAACTGGTTGGTTCCTGGATGGCATGATGGACTCAAATTGGTGAAATCATGTTTTAATTATTTTTCAGTAGTTTTATAGACATTTATTCTTCATTTCTACAGAATTCTCGTACACCAGTGAGCCCTGCTGAAAAGCAGAGCCTCTACCGTCAAAGGTGTAATGCAGATGAGCATGGGAGACGAAAGTGCTTAAAAACAAGGAGCAAGAAGAATGGGAAAGATATAGACAGGCAAGAAAAATAAGCAGAAAGACCTCAGCAGCTTGCAGAGTGAAAGAGATGAAGAAAGGCACATTGAAGGAGTAAGGCCAGAAATAAGGCTTTACCTTTAACACCCCTTCAGTCAGCCCTGATCCTCAAATCTGCTCACTACCAGGGAATTCAAGGTCAGAACTGAAGTTTAGGTTATTTAGTACTCAATGTTCAATGTGTACTATTAATTATGGGTAATTACTTATATATTAACATGTGTCCCTCTGTGGTGGTGTAACAATCCTGATTGCATTGGGAAGGGCATCTGGTGTAAAAACTCTGCCAAGTCTGTGCGCAAGTTGTAATGACTTCCTGTGGCGACCCCTGAATAATGGAGCAGCCATAGGAAATACTTACTTATTGATGTTTATGTTCATGTTTCTTATAAGCAACATGATCATAGGAGAAAAACTTAATTATTTCCAAGTTTGTGTGCAGATATAGGTTGTGCTCCTTTTGACATGTTCAGTTTTCTTTTATACAAGCCATCCTGTTTAACCTTTAAGATGAAAGATATATTAAATATCTTACACAAAATTACTGGGATTTGGAGTATTTCTTTGTCATGATTTACAATCAAAAGTGTCCCTTCAACCCTGTTACTTACTGCAACCCTGCTATATAGTTTCAACACTGTCAGTTTCAACCATGTCAGTTTTTATTAAAATAATCTTCAATGACTTTCTCAGCTGACAAGGATTTAACCTGTTGTCCTTCTAATAGATTAAATAAGTATATGCATGATGCATTTGAGCAAATATAAAAAAATAAATGCTGAGTAAAATAAAAAATGTAAAAACTGAAGAATTGAGTGAGATAGATAAAAAAAATGCTTAAATTAATATTAGTCAACTATCATCTGAAATTAAATTAGTATTCAAATCAAATTTAACTTCCTTTGTTTTATTATAAATGATTCATATAGAAATACTTTTGAATTATATGTTTTTCAGGTGCCTCAGTATCTGTAACAGGGTTGTGACAAACACAGCACATGAAAAATGTCTTTGGTGGTTGAGCTGGACGAATCATGTTATATGATGGTTAATTACCTGTTTTATTTAACAACATAAAACATAAAATATATATGGTCAATTTTTCAAAAATGTTGGTGGCTAAATTGTCCTCCAATTCTGGAATGACCCATATAAGTTGAGAGTTCTTGCTGCTTGTTTTTGAAGCGTATTCTGGGAAGAACTTTCTTCTTGCATGGTGTCAAAAAATATAAACTGGGTGTGCAGCAATGGGAGAGTACCATTAAGACTCCAGTTTAGTTCTTGTGACATATGAAATGTCCTTGCTAGCAGCGTCAATATAACTAATTTCTCTGTTCCTAAAGAGTAAATACAGGCCATTAGCTAATGTTAGCTAGTGGTTAACAAACATGTCTCTCATAACTTACCACTTAAAGTTTTCACACAGCATTACTTTAATAAAACTGACGGGGTTGCTCATTTAGTTTCTGTACCATGGTTGCTTAGTAGTTTGCCATTTTTTGGCTCTATGTTATACCCTGCAAGAGATGCACTTTTGGTTTTAATGTTTTTTTATTTTTTCAGTCTAAAGTCCATGCAAACTGTAGGTAATTCTGTAAACTCTTGGGTTTGGGTCACTCCATTTGTTTTTTTTCAGATACTTACACAAGCTATCTGCCACAGGATGTTTTAGTATTACATGTGGGTCGAACATGGCCATGTATTAATACCCACCTACCTTCAACCTGCACTGACAGCCTATGTTTCAAAAATATTTTCTATATTTTCTTAATAATCTGCTGTGTGAAAATGCAGTAAGATGACTCCTCTTTGTAATTCCTACCAGCAAGTGGTCGCTCATTCTTATTTTGGCTTCATCCGTGGTCTAAATCTGTCACATTTCACAAAAACTGATTGGACCAAATGAGGATTAAATTTTGGGATTTTTAGGATATTTTATAATTATAATTTGGCAAAATATTTAAAATATAAACTAAATTCAATGTTAAGCACAAGGTTAAAGGCTATGAAATAGGGGTATAACATGCTGAAAGATCAATTAGCCCATAACCTAAACTCTCTATCAAATATTCGTTCTGTTCTCCTTTTACAGCTAAAGAGGGTTGAAGTTGTGCACAGAGACCACAGTTAAACAGCTATAAAATGCATTTTTAGACATTTGTAGTTTACTTTTAACTACGTTTGTACTTTGTGTACCAGTACATATTTCACCCATGAAAATTCTAACATGTTGGCAGGGCAGGAAAGACATAAAAACAAATTCAGAATAAAAATTGAAACACACAAATGGCAAATAAAACATGATTTAATATTTACCCTTGTGTGTCCCTCCACACTTGTTCACTGTGCAAACTGATACCCCCACCTCAAACACACATATCATTTATAAAGCTTGTTTGTGCATCCAAAACGGTTGCTTATGGTCTCCTGCCAGCTACACGAAAAGCTCCACTCTGGCCACTTATTACCTACAGGCAACAATAAAAATGACACGCCCAGAGATACCATGGGCAAAAGGTTAAACCATAGAAACGTTAATTTGAAATAGCACTGGAAAACAGTACAAACACACCCAGGTGATAAAGGAGGCCAAGGCACAGAAGGCCCCTGATTGGCTTGGTTTGACCAGTGAAGTCATCTGCTACCGTAGGAGGGCCAAGGCAGCTCATAATAAAATAGGTTAATCCACTGATTATGAGCTGCAGTTCATCAGGAAACGTTTGAACTGACACATACAGAGAGAAATTGTGGTGGAAGCTTTTCTCGATTGAGCAGTTGGAGCTTTTTTCTTAGGAGAAAGCGGACCTGTTTGAAAAAGGCACCAAGAAGGATTAACTTGGAACTTAAAAAAGTAAGCAGGTACTGCTTGTTCTTTGAGGAGGACTGGAAAGAAGAGGACGTTGACCTTAGAAGTGCAACAGGACATTTAAAAAGACAAAGAATGGGGTCCTTTGGACTTGAACTGACTGGCATTAGTCTCTCAGTGGTGGGCTGGCTGCTGAGCGTGATCAGCTGTGCTCTACCCATGTGGAGGGTCTCTGCCTTCATCGGCGCCAACATCGTCACCGCTCAGGTGTACTGGGAGGGTCTGTGGATGAGCTGTGTGTTTCAGAGCACAGGCCAGATGCAATGCAAGGTCTACGACTCCATGCTGGCTCTCCCTCAGGACCTGCAGGCCGCCCGGGCCCTCACTATCATCACCATCATCCTGGGAGTGGTGGCACTCCTCATTTCCATGGTTGGAGCCAAGTGTACCAACTGCATCGAGGAGGAGGTGGTGAAAGCCAGGGTGATGGTGTCCTCGGGGGCTGCATTTATTGCGGCAGCCCTGGCACAGATCGTGCCAGTTTCCTGGTCTGCACACACCATTATCATGGAGTTCTATAGTCCAGTTATCCCTGCCGGGCAGAAGATGGAGATTGGAGCATCGTTGTACCTGGGATGGGCCTCCGCAGCCCTGCTTCTTATTGGGGGAGGAATCCTCTGCTGCAGTTGCCCCCCACAGGAGGAGAAAGCACTGCGGTACAGCGTAGCCCCTCAGAGTCGTATGGCATACTCTGCTGCTCCGAGGTCAACGGCTCAAAGCTCCTACAACAGAAGGGACTACGTCTGAAAGAGAAGAGGCAGGAAGTCAATGAAGGGTTGGGATAGAATTCTGACATGAATCTCAGTTATTATTTAAACATTTTCAGCAATTTCATATGTTTAACCAAAACAAAAGAGTGAAAAAACAGATGTTGCCATCTCTGGTAGAATATTAGAACCAAAAATATGCATAAATGTGTTTTTATGCCTTTGAAAGGATTTTGAAAACTTTTCACACATAGGTGTTTACGTATTATTTTATCTAAAGAAAGCAAAGCACGCTGATAAAAGATGCTGCAGAATACCACTTTTGTCAAAGAGACACACTTATGTGAAAACTTATTTTATATGAATATGTCTGTGCTCTCAAAGTGAGGTTGTACTGGAAATGTGCTGAGCATTGTGTAGATGTTCTCTCTGTGTCAGAGCAGATTGTACCTGGAACAAATGCTCTTATTATTGTTTTTCTTGATGGACTTGCAAACCAGAAACAAGAGCTGCCTCACAAATCTCAGCTTGAAGGAAAAGAAGGTCAAAATGGTGGCGTGAACTGTAAAATAGATTAAGGGAAGTCATGTGAAAATCAGTTTGGTTAGCTTTAAATGTGCCTTTTTTCAATCTCTATTACAGTCCTCTTTTCCTTTCACTGTGTTGGGACTTTTTTCAATTGATAAAGCTAATGTATCTGACTTTTGTTTGACAAATGTCTAAACCATCAAATTTTACTTGATATTTCTACAAACTTACTCTTTAAAGAATGTCACAATGCAACTGAAAATATTTTGTATTTGAATTTACTTATGATAATTTCAAATAACTTAAATAAAATAAAATAATGAAGATTTTTACACTGAAACATTGTTGAAGCCTAATTCTTTATGTTTTGAAATTAAAGATTATAATTTAACAGTTTAACTTGTCAAAGCAAGAAGCCATATGATTGCATAAACTAGAGATTCTGTAAGCAAGCAGAAATGAACATGGCCATAACATGTAAAAATACTTTTTTGTTTTCTTTTCATCTTTTTAAAGATTTTTTCCTTCATTTGTTTTTTCATTTTTAGTTGTTTTCCTGATCTAAATGAAAAAAACAAAGTTAGTCCATATGCTTGGCCCTGTCTTTCAGTGTTTAACCTTCTCTCTCTCCTAGCTATTGGCTGATCTTTTACTGCGACTAACTTTATGTGCTCTATTTCATCGTATAGACTAAAAACTGCCTCAGAGCTTATCTGCTTAGCTGTGTTTCTTTTTATGTGTATGCTCTGTTCTCTCAAAGCCCCAGATGGACAATCTTTGCCACTATATAAATGAACTCAATTAAATTAAATTAAACAACAATAACAAAACAAAAACACACTGGTGAAAATAATTACTGCTTGTGTGTTGTGTGTGGTTTCTAACATTTGAAACATTGGCCTGATGATTTAAAGTGGCAAAGGTAGGAACTGACCCTGAGCCACTGAAAAGCAGTTGCGATACATTTGCGTTTCAAGAAATATGAAAAGATTTTCAGTTTTACTATTGATAATTCACACAAATTTTTATTGAAAATTAAACTATTTATGAAATATTTTAATGAGATTTGAAATTTGAAAAGTTAGACACTTAAGCTCAAAATTTAGGGTTAATCTTTTAATTTGACCAACATGTTTTTTCTGACTGGAAATAATGATAATGTTTTGAAGTTGCCCAGCCAGACTTGAATCTGATTAAAAATAGGGTGATGGTAAGGAGGACGTCTTCAAAATCATTATCCTCATCACCAAAGATAACTTATCAATAAAAGTGGAAGTTTTTCAGCAATTATAAAAAAGGATTTGACTACTGTGATACCTTTTCATTTGACTATTGAGAATATATATAATGCATATAAGTAATAATTTACATGCTAGTTTTTTAACAAAATGCAAACAAAAGGTCTACAATCTCAAACAAAAATGGCAGGTTTCTGATAACTTCCTCATATCTATCTACCTATATCTATCTATCAAGCGCCTGCTTTCTGTCTGAACAACAGATATAAACATTTTTTCTATTTGAATAGTCAAATGATTTTACTGCGGGCTCATGAGTATGCCGTCGTTGGTGCCACAGTACAACACATTTTCTGGTACTCAACAACACAGTAAAAACCTCTGTGAGCTTTAGTGGAAACATAACATGAAAACAAATGCCAAAGCTCCAGGAATACTATGTTCCAAGAATTAGCATTTATTACTGTTCAAGGAAGTTATAACGCAATGATAAGTATTGAAAGTAAAAGTACAAACTATACTTGCATTTTACACTGGATTACAGCTAGAGCTCACAGTTGGTACAGGTGTTGTTAATATTTATGGGTTTTTTATGATGTTTTTTTTTAGCAGCCCTAGTGGCCTTTATTTTTCAAATTTTTGACAGTAAGCTGCCAGGAAAGGGGTGGAGAGAGGAGGAAGACAAGCAGCAAAGGTTGTCTGGGCTGGGAGTTGAACCGACAACAGCTGCGTTGAGGACTGAAGCCTCTGAAAATGGGTCACGTGTTTTTCCCCTGCGCCACCACACCCAACGTTTTTTATTTTATGTTGCTAACACCTTGCCAACATTCACATACAGTACTGTGAAAGTCCTTTTAGATTTATTCTGTTTTTACTTTTTCATCACACCTAAATGTTTCAGATCATCAAACAAATGATAATGTCAACCAACAACATCATGGCCCAATCTGTACATGACAAACATAATCACTTACATATATCAGTTTTCCCAGTCTGAAGCAAGGAGAACGACACCGCATCACCGTGGTTAAGGCAGTAACCTACAGTTTGGTCGGCGGACAGAACGAGCCACCCCAGCCACAGCTACGGAGGTTAGCTGTAGCTAACCCTTTTGTTCACAGAGCTTTCTTCAAACTTCGTGGCCGGAGTTGACACTTTTAATTTCCTCATTATCACAGAAAAACTGGAGTGGAGGGCAATAATTTTGTTTCTTCCCCTTCACAAATTGATTCTCTTGTTCAGAGTGTTACTTCATCATTGCGTGATGCATTACACAACGCAGCCCCCTTAAAAAAGAAGGTAATTATTCATAGGAGGCTGACTCCCTGGTTTAATTCAGAGCTGCGTACTTTAAAGCACAATGTTAGAAAATTGTAGCGAAAATGGCACTCTACACACCTAGAGGATTCCTACTTAATCTGGAAAAATAGGCTACTGTTGTATAAAAAGACACTTCGCCAGGCCAGAACAGCTTATTTCTCATCCTTAATAGAAGAGAACAAGAATAATCCTAGGTTTCTCTTTAGTACAGTTGCTAAACTTACACAGAGTCATAGCTCTGTTGAGCCATCCATTCCCTTAGCTCTCAGCAGTCATGACTTTATGGGATTCTTCCAAAATAAAATTGATTATATTAAGAAGAAAATCTTTGGCATACTCCCGAAGATGATTACTTCATCCTCAACAAGTGAGACAACACTGGAAATAACTGTAGAACCTGATCTGTGTTTGGACCGTATTGATCCTGTGGAGCTTCCTGAGTTATCAGAAATATTAGCTTCATCTAAACCTTCAACTTGTATGTTAGACCCAATCCCAACCAAATTATTTAAGGAAGTGTTCCCTCTGATTACCAGCCACATTTTAGATATGATTAATTTATCTTTAGTAAATGGGTATGTACCACAGGCTTTTAAGGTAGCTGTAATTAAACCTTTGCTTAAGAAACCTTCGCTTGATCAAGATGACTTAATAAATTACAAACCGATATCCAGTCTTCCATTCTTATCTAAAATTCTTGAGAAAATAGTTGCTAATCAAATGTGTGAGCATTTACACAGCAATGACCTGTTTGAAGAGTTTCAGTCAGGCTTCAGAGCTCATCATAGCACTGAAACAGCTCTGCTGAAAGTCACTAATGATATTCTTATTGCCTCAGATAATGGACTTGTGTCTGTACTGGTTCTGTTAGATCTCAGTGCTGCATTTGATACAGTCGACCATAATATTCTCTTAGAAAGGCTGGAATATGCTGTAGGGATCAGGGGAACAGCGTTAGGCTGGTTTAAATCTTATTTGTCTGACAGATTCCAGTTTGTTCATGTAAATGATAAATCATCTTTAAACTCCAGGGTTAATTGTGAAGTACCACAGGGTTGAGTCCTTGGGGCAATTCTCTTTACTATATATATGCTTCCAATAGGTCAAATTATCAGGCAGCATAGAATAAATTTTCACTGTTACACTGATGACACTCAGCTTTACTTATCCATAAATCCTGATGAACCCAACCAGTTAGATAGATTACAAGCATGTCTTGAAAACATAAAAACTTGGATGACTTTAAATTTATTTTCTGCTTCTAAATTCAGACAAGACAGAAGTTGTCGTGTTTGGACTGGAGTCTTTAAAAAAGAAACTGCTTAGTCAATCACTTAATCTGGATGGCATTAAATTGACCTCCGATAATAAAGTAAAAAACCTTGGTGTTATTTTTGAACCAGGACATGTCATTTAAATCCCAATTAAACAGGTTTCTAGGATTTCCTTCTTTCACCTCCGGAACATTGCCAAAATTAGAAATATCCTATCCAGGAGTGACGCTGAAAAACTAGTCCATGCATTTGTTACTTCAAGGCTGGACTATTGTAATTCTTTACTATCAGGATGTCCACAAAATGCAGTTAAAAGCCTTCAGCTGATTCAAAATGCTGCAGCAAGAGTTCTGATGAAAATTAAAAAGAGAGTTCATATTTCTCCTATTTTAGCTTCCCTTCATTGGCTCCCTGTTAAATCCAGAATAGAATTTAAAATTCTCCTTCTCACATATAAAGCCCTTAATGATTTAGCTCCATCATACATCAGAGATCTTATTGTTCCATATGTTCCTAACAGAGCACTTCGTTCTCAGACTGCAGGTTTACTGGTGGTTCCTAAAGTCTCTAGAAGTAGAATGGGAGGCAGATCCTTTAGTTATCAGGGTCCTCTCCTGTGGAACCAGCTCCCAGTTTTAGTCCGTGAGGCGGACAACCTGTCTACTTTTAAAGCTAGGCTTAAATCTTTCCTTTTTGATAAAGCTTATAGTTAGAGTGGCTTAGGTTACCCTGCGCTATCTTCCTTATTTTAGCTCCGTCTTCTTCTCCCCTTGTTGGATGGAGTAAGGGGGAGTAAGGTTTAGCCTAAACCGGCTCAGTTATGGTTGAGGTGCAAACACACCCTCCATTTCTGCTACCTGTATGACCCCCTCTCTTTTCCAATAGTTATGGTCAATCTGACAGAGAGAGGTATCCCAATCGTTGTGGTTTTTAGTATAACAATGGCCATCAGTGGGCTCTAGATGGACAAACTGTCTACTTTTATGGCTAGGCTTAAAACTTTCCTCTTTGATAAAGCTTATAGTTAGAGTGGCTTAGGTTATCCTGAGCTATCTCTGTAGTTATGTTGCTATAGGCTTAGGCTGCTGGAGGACATAATGACCACTTTCACCCTCTCGCTACTTTCTCACACTACTCTTCAATTTTTGTATTATTTGCTGTTATTTCAGCTTTTAACTTTGTTCTCTCTCTCTTTTCTCTTCCTAGAAGCTACACCTGGCCTGACTCTGTGTCTACCTGTAACACCTTTCTGGAGAGGGGAATCCTCCAAGCTTCTGCTGGCAACAACTTAATGCTCACCCTCTACCGATAATCCACATGGCCCTGTCTTTCAGTGTTTAACCCTTTCTCTCTCCTACACATAGCTACTGACTGAGCTTTTACTGTAACTAACTCTATGTGCTCTCATCAGACTCTAAACTTCAAAACTGGCTCAGAGTTTATCTGTTCCTTCTTTCTAGGTGAAACGACTGAAGGAGCTACATCCATTAACATTTACCTTTTCCTTTCCATAGAAAGTACTCCTGGATCAGTGCTTCTTTGTTCTCTTTGTGTCTCTGCTCTGTTCTCTCTAACCCCCAGTCGGTCGTGGCAGATGGCTGCTCACACTGAGCCTGGTTCTGCTGGAGGTTTCTTCCTGTTAAAAGGGTGTTTTTCCTCTCCACTGTCGCTACATGCATGCTCAGTATGAGGGATTGCTGCAAAGTCAATGCCAGTGACTGTCCACTGTTAGTTCCAAGACTAACTTAACTTCACTTCCAGATTCTTCAAGATAATCCTTGGTTCTCAAACAAAAATATTGCATGGTAATGTTGCATCACTCTTTCAGTCATGGTTCTCAACCATCTTTGATCAACTTGTTTATATTGTACATAGCCCATTAGTCTTCCTTGTTCTTAATTCTGCTTGGTAGTTTAGTTGGATTGTCTTAGCATGGTGAAGAGTTTGTTGATTGAAATATGTTTGACTTTGAGTTGACTTATTTTTGTTAATAAATTATTGTATTTTAAGAAATTGTATGAATTCATTCCATGTGTGTACAGAGTTTTGCTGTTCAATAATGTCAGAGCTTGGCTCATCCCTTTTGATTTTGTCCTAATACCACCGCATTATTAGGCTGGTATTCACAGGACAACCCTTAACAGACCGAAATATTATTTAATAAAATATTAATATTAAATAATATATTCATAATCATAGTCACAACAAACAAGAGGCTCATTGTGAGTTCATGCCCACTTAGTACTCATACAGTCTGAGCAAAATCCATATTGGGCCCTCAAACATATGTTGGCTGGGAAAATGTATAAAATTTCTCTACCAGCTGCACTAAAGTCAACCTTATGTGGCCACCAGGACGTTTCCGAATGACTCCATGTGATCTTTTTTTTCTTTTTGTCTTAGTCCATGTCAGTACACCAAAGAATATAAAGGTTAGAAAATAATTGAAGAGTAACATTTAAGGCAGGGTCCATACAGTAAAAGTTTTTTTTAACTGTTAATTTTGCAGTTTAGGTGTGTCTTTGTTTTAGCCTTAATTATTTGATAAATTATCAGGAATTTAGTACTACAAGAAATGTTAAATGGGTATGAGACCAGTTTTATTTTTGATTCAACACTAGCGCTTACATGAGCAAAAGTAGTTATGTCCTGAAGCATCATTATATTTTGCATAAAACAGGTGATGTTTATGATGAAACCACGAAAACTCAGAAACTGTGAGTCATGTTGGGATTTCTCTGTGAGAACTACTTTTGATTCTGCGCTAAGAGAGTGGCTATTTTTGCAACATATTTTTTGTTTATAGGACAAATATTTCTTGATAATATTTTTATTGTTGAAATGGAGCAGAGCTTTTAAATGGCCACTCTAAAATCTTGACTTTGTTGCCCTTAACCCACTTTGTAACTAATTTGGCAGAATTTAGAGTCATTGTCCAAGTAGAAAACCCATTTGTGCCCAAGCTTTAGCTTTCTTGCTGATGTCTTGAGACATTGATTCAAAATGTATTCAAAATTGGTAGTCCTATATATATACATAAATACATGAGAGAATGATTAATATTTGCAAAGAGTATTTTTTTCTTGCCCACAGTCATGTGAGATGTTTGGTTAGAGTTTAACCAACACTGAGAATGTTATATTCTCTGTATGCTAAAGGTGTCTTTAAGGAACTCTGTTTTTTTAGCTCATATTTGCTTTTGGTGCAGTTATTCTAGTTTGAGAAAGAGCTTTGTGATTGTATCTTGATATTTTAAAAATCGCACACAAATACCTGTAGGAAGAATCAGTAGGAAGAAACATTCTAAGAGAATGTATTTTTCAGCGCTAATGCGTCACAAAGGATTTTTTGTAGGCAGGAGCGAAAGCACAATCACCATTCTCTGTGTTTAACATCTACATGTAAGTCAACACTTTGGTTACAGAATTGTATGAGTGCTCATTTTTTGATATACTTCTATTTCCCTCTGCACAACAATCTGTCTTTACTTTGCCTGACACATCTGACTTAGTCATTTTTCTCAGTTTTGTCACCTATCAGAAGACATACGCAATTTCTTGGTGTAGTAAAGCGTGGATTTTTCCTGGAATCTCAGGAGTCATTTTACCGGTGCCCATCCCCTAACCACACATTGAAGCACAAAGTCACACCCTGCCTCCATCCATTCTCTGCAGTTCCTCCTCTTTGCTCCACATTAACAGGTGATTTTTTTTCTGTATGAGAAGACAGCCTCCTGTTGACATCATTGCCACTCCTTTTTGCTCCCCTGAGGTATAAAGGATCTGGTTTCTGTGGCAGCATCCTTCAGCTACATCATACCCCTCTCACAGGTGCTCATCGTCAGCCAAATAACAAAGCAGGGCAGTGCTTGCCGTGATCTAAAATTCTTTGTTGAATACTCTGTGGACCTCTGTGAAGATTCAGCCAAAATGTCGATGGGTATGGAGATTGTGGGTATTTCCCTTGGATTCCTTGGATTCATTCTGGCGATAGTGACGTGTGCCCTTCCCATGTGGAGGGTGACGGCCTTCATCGGCGCCAACATTGTCACTGCCCAGACCATCTGGGAGGGCTTGTGGATGAGCTGTGTCACCCAGAGTACAGGTCAGATGCAGTGCAAGGTCTACGACTCCATGCTAGCCTTGTCTCCGGACCTACAAGCCTCCAGGGCAATGATGATCATCTCTATAATACTTGGTGTGCTGGGGATCTTGATCTCTATTGTTGGAGCCAAGTGCACCAACTGCATCGAAGATGAGGGATCCAAGGCCAAGGTGATGATCATCTCTGGAATTTTCTTTCTCCTTACTGGCCTTTTGGTCATAATCCCTGTGTCTTGGTCTGCCACCGTCATCATCCAGGACTTCTACAACCCTTTGCTTACCAGTGCTCAGAAAAGAGAGATTGGGGCATCTCTCTACATTGGTTGGGGTTCAGCTGTCCTATGCCTGATTGGAGGGGCCATGCTGTGCAGCCACTGCCCACCCAAAGAGCAGAAGTACAAAGCACCTCGGATGGCGTACTCCACCCCACGCAGCACTAGTGTTGGTGGAGGGTACGACAAAAAAGACTATGTTTAAACCCCGCTGAAGTGTCAGAGAAATTCATGTGGAAAGTAGTTTGAATGTTAGTTGCCCTTGTGTTTTTGTGTGGATGTTTCGCTTGTTTGTTGCGGTCTGAAACAACAGGGTAAGTCCCTCTAAAAGACTCCGATATGAAGATTTTGTAAAAATATTGATCTTTGTCCTGTCCTTCTGGTCAACACTGAATTTACATCCTGTTTGTTTATTTGGTGTGAACAGAATAGGAGCATAAGAGTTTTGTTTTTCTTCTGAACATAACCATAATCCTTTAAATTGTTAAGGTACAAATATTAGCTCTAGTCTCTACTGATGTAATAGAGACATTTACACCTGCTCCCTGCTTGTGCAGGAGCTGGCTGGCAGCGTGGTGTCGTGTTACGCTGAAACCTGCTGTTAAAACATTATGTCCCGTCACCATCAATGACAAGGAAGAGCCGGCTTTCGTTTTACATGAATTTGTCTGTGTGAATGTTCAGTGTGTGCATTTGTGTGTGTGTTTTGCATGTAATATTTGCTTAAGAGGGTTTCAGCTGAGACTGAAACTAAAAATGGATCACTGATATCGCTTCATTTCATCACTATGTTGTTAGTTTCGCTGTGTAAAAGAAAAATTTTTTCAAGTTTTGTGTTAAAGTGTTGTAATGTTTCTTGAGCATTCACAATGTGCTTACATTTCAACTTGACGTGTATTGTCAATTTAGTCTTATTTAGCATATTTTGGTATCATCATTCTCTCTCATTGGTCAAAAAAATAATCAATGCCATTTTTTTCTTGTCTGAAACCCTGAGGGGTTAAAGATTACAGCCGCTTTGTGTTTCCTCACACTGTTTTACATATGATTTTTGTATTTTAAATGTGACATAAATATTGATTCAAATATTATTTTTGAACCTGTAAGAAGAAATACACTATTGTTTTATTACCCTCTCCAAGATTTCAATAAAAGTTTTTTTTCCTAAGAGAAAATGTCTGACCTTTTTTAGAGAACAAAAACCAACATGAGACTCATCCTCACAATACAAACAAGCTTGCAGTCGAATCAAACAGCTCAAAAAGGGGTTGTGCTTCAGATGCGGGACTTCTTTGTTTAGCCAGCAGCTGAATTGTTTTCAGTTTAATCTGATATGTTTTTAAAGTTATCACGTGGCAGGTTTGTGACGGAACAAAGAAAAGGGCAAAATAAGATGTGAAGGTCAGAGACCACTTTGAAAGGGAGATAAGTGTAGTCTGAAGCATCCAAGATAAACCTTTATGACATTATAACACAATTTATGAGGTTATTTACAGATATTCATAAATGGTATTATCGGACAGCAGTTTCAATTAATCTTTACAGCTGTATTTGATGTAATTTATTATAACCTTACTGGAAAATGTTGTAAGGTTTTGTGGACGTTTACACCTCACAAAGGCTTGTTCAAGGTTGAATTCACATGGAATAAAAGGTAACAATGTAGGTAAAATATACACACCAAAAGTCTAAAGTTAGGGTTAGCTACCTGTATGACCCCTTCTCTTTTCCAATGGTTATAATCAGTCTGACAGAGAGAGGTATCCAGATCCTTGTGGTTTTTAGTATAACAATGACCATCAGTGGGCTCTAGATGGATAAACTTTATCAGTTTATTATTTTACTTAGTTCCCCTACACATGGCCCGTTCTGGGGTGGCCGGGCTCTGGCACTCGGTGGTTTGGTCTGGCCTCCCCAGCGGCCCCGCGTCGTTCCGGACCCTTTGTGGGGTGCCTTGAGACGACATTGTTGTAAATAAGCACCGTTTAACTAAATAATCTGACCTGAAACTTTCTGTGTAGTTATGCTGCTATAGGCTTAGGCTGCTGGAGGACATAATGACCACTTTCACCCTCTTTGCTACATTCTCACACTACTCTCCAGCTTTGCATTATTTGCTGTTATTTTAGTTTTTAACTTCTTGTTCTCTCGCTTTTCTCTTCCTAGAAGCTACACCTGGCCTGACTCTGTGTCTACCTGTGACACCTTCTGGAGGGGGGCATCGTCCGAGCTTCTGCTGGCAGCAACTTAATGCTCACCCTCTACCGATGATCCACTTGGCCCTGTCTTTCAGTGTTTAACCCTTTCTCTCTCCTAAATATAGCAATTAACTGAGCTTTTACTGTAACTAATTATATGTGCTCTCTTTCAGACTCTATCCTTGAAAACTGGCTCAGAGTTTATCTGTTCTTTCTTTCTAGGTGAAACGACTAAAGGAGCTACATCCATTAACATTTACTTTTCCTTCCTATAGAAAGTACTCCTGGATCAGTGCTTCTTTGTTCTCTTTGTGTCTCTGCTCTGTTCTCTCTAACCCCCCCGTTCGGTCGTGGCAGATGGCCGCTCACACTGAGCCTGGTTCTGCTGGAGGTTTCTTCCTGTTAAAAGGGAGTTTTTTCCTCTCCACTGTCGCTACATGCATGCTCAGTATGAGGGATTGCTGCAAAGTCAATGCCAGTGACTGTCCACTGTCGCTACATGATCATCCAGGAGGAGTGAATGCTACAAGTGTATGACTGGATGCAATCTGCTGGGTTTCCTTAGATAGAAAAACTTTTTATCCAATTTGAACAAATAACTGAATCTAACTGCACTGTTCAATGGTTAGGATTAATTGGAATGTATGTACCTGACTTTTGTGAAGTGCCTTGAGACAACATGTGTTGTGAATTGGCGCTATATAAATAAAGTTTTTGAATTGAATCGAATTAAAGTCACTAAATTCACACTTATTTGACATTTTCTTTTAAGCAAACTTTCTTTTAGATCATTAACTGATTGATTTAGCAAACATCCTAGGTTTAAATTATGTTTTCAATTAGGTTACCACAACTGTAAACCAAAAAAGACATGGTGGTCAACCTTTACTGGAAGTCAAAGCAAGCCAAGGAGAGCATTAATGAGAGAAGCAGCCAACAGACATATGGAAACTGTGGTGGAGCTGAAAAAAAACCACAGCTCCGGTGGGAAAATCATGTTTCTAAAAGCAATGCATGGGTCACAGCAAACATGTGATCTCTGATTGGGTAGGCGTATTGCGTCACTTCCTGTTTTCAACCTGAATTCTCTTTACTGGGACATTTCAGACTTATTCTAACAAATAAGCACATTCAAAAAAACATTCTGTTCCTGCACGTTACATTTGGGAGCCCTCTATGTTTCCACACTGTTTTTCTCGTTGTGAGGTCGCCAGCTTAGGGTTAGCTTCAGCACTACTATGGCTAGCCGTTCTGTCTCTCCCACTCTTTCTCAGTCTCTCTCTGAGTCTCCTCCTCTCTCATGCTGTCTGTGGCAGTTGTTTAGTTACTATTCTGGCTCCTTTAGTGATAATAGTAAGTGTAATAAATGCAATACTTTTGTAGCTTTGGAGGGGAGGGTGTCGGAAAACTGTTCAGAAATAGCTGAGGTCTTTTAGCCACTGCAGAGCCACCAAGGGTCTCTCCCCATAGCAGCCCTCCAGCAGAGCCTGCGCAGACTGGGTGGGTGACAGTACATAGAAAGTATAGTGCTATATCCCAGCCCAAAGGTCACCAACAAACCATCCAGGTTTTAAATAGATTTCCCCTTCTCAGCAACACACTGGCTGAGAAGCCGACTCTGGTATTTGGCATATCCACAGTCAGAAAGTGGCATTAGAGACCCCAGCAACCATAGTCAAATGTTTGAGAGGGGGCCAGAACATGTGACATCAAATCCTACCTGAAATTGCAGGCAAAGGATAAGCGCAAATACAGTGCGATTTTTATTCACACTGGTAGTAATGACACCCAGTTATGCCAAAATTTGTGTTACTTCATCGTGTTAGTTACAATGTTGGAATTTTCTCTGGTCCCCTCCCTGATCTCACCAGTGATGACATGCTTAGCCACATGCTGTTATTCAACCACTGGTTGTCTAGGTGGTGTCCTTATAACAAGTGGGCTACATTGGTAATTGCCATTTTAGGGAAAACCTGGACTGATCCGCAGAGATGGCATCCTACTTTGGACAGAGTAGCCCTTCTTTCTAGCAATCTGCCCATCAGTGTCGTACTGTAACACACCTCTCTGTAGCTTCTATACTTTTACCCACCCAAACAGTGTCTTGCCTATGGCCAGAATCACATAAAAACTCATTTAAATTGAGCAAACCATGAAAATGTCATGGTTTAAAAATAAAAATAAACACAATTTCAGCTAAACAGAAAAATACGACAATTAAATGTGGGTTATTGAACATAAGATCTCTATTTTCAAATTATGTTAATGATTTAAGTAATATTCAGATGGATTTATTTTGTCTCACAGAAACCTGACTGCAGCAAGAGGATTTTGTTTGTATAAATGAGTCAACTTCTTCTAATTACTTGAATTTTCACATTCCTTGAAATATTGGATGAGGAGGAGTAGCAACCATCTTTCAGTCTGATTTCTTGTTAAGTCCCAGGCCAATTAATAGTTACAGTTCTTTTGAATATGGGCAAAAAATATTTGGGCGTACTGTGAACAGTGTGGATTCCACGTGCAAAGTCTGCCTAGTCGAACGTACCAGGAACATATGTGGATTTTTTCTACAATGCAGGAACCCTTTGCTGCTCTAAATAGTGATTAGAAATGTGATAAAAAATAAGGAGAGTTGTTCTGCACAATGCTTGAGATTGCTCAGAGATATTGACAATGAAAAAGATGAAATCTCCTGTTTCATCCGGTTAATCAGATTTTTTAAATCCTTACTATCAAACCAAAGAGAATAAGTATTGAAAGTATGTTCTAGTTCCTTGTCCAGATTAAACCCATTTAGTCTGATGTGTGAATTACACACTTTCTGAGAGCCTGTCATGGTTGACATGTCATTCCAGACTTTTTTTAATTGTTGCTCTTAAAATTTGTTCAAGTTTGTCCTCATAAAAAAGTTTGGCTTTTTTTTATTTCTGTTCTAACCAACGTTTTGGCCTTTCACCCCCTCTCGGAATTTGCGTTTCACTATTATTAATTTGTTTCAGGGACCTATTTATCCACGGCTTATTGTAAGAGTAAACTTTCACCTAAGAAATAGGAATACATGACTTTTCACAAAAGTTTATGTAACTGCATTCAGTAAATGTCTGTCTTTATAAAACAGTCCTGTAGTTGGGTTCCAGATAAATGGTGTTGTGATCCAAGGATCCCAAAGGAGGCAGCAAAGGTTATCTATATGTACCTGTCATCAATCCATAGAAGAGATCAAGTGCTTTGTTGAAACAGGTTGGCCAGGTAACATACTAAAAAGAATTTGTTAGGGAAGACCTAAGTTCATATTGTCTAAAATCACCCAAGATAAAAACAGGAGCATTGGGAGACAGAATCTGTAGTTTCTCAGTGCTGTTGTCTCTCTTTATGTTCTCTGTTTTTTTCTCTTCCTAGAAGCTACATCTGGCCTGGCTTTGTGTTTAACTGTGACATCTTCATAGAGGGGAACGTCTTGCCAAGCTGCTGCTGCCAACAACTTAATGCTCACCTTGTACAGATGATACACTTGGCCCTGACTTTCAGTGTTTAACCCTGTTTCTCCTAGACATAGCTGGCCAAGCTTCTACTGCGACTTACTGTATGTGCTTTCTTTCACACTCTAGACTTGAAAACTGGCTCAGAGTTCATCTGCTTAGCTGTCTTTCACTCCTAGATGAAGCGGAGCTACAACCATTAATGTTTTACTTTTCTTTGCCATAGAAAGTACTCCTGGATCAGTGCTTCTGTGTTTTTTTTGTGTCTCTCCCCCAGTCAGTTGATAGCCGCTCACACTGAGTCTGGTTCTGCTGGAGGTTTCTTCCTGTTAAAAGGGAGTTTTCCTCTCTACTGTCACCACATGCATGCTCAGTATGAGGGACTGCTGCAAAGTCAATGCAAGCAAATCTCCACTGTTGCTACGTGCTCATCTAGGAGGAGTGAATGCTGCATGTCACTGACTCTTAGATGGAAAAACCTTTTTACAAATTTGAATAATAAACTGAATCTGCCTGCACTGTTTGATATTAGGATTTATTGGAATGTATGTACCTGACTTGAAATCTGTATAATTCGATTGGATTGACTTTGTAAAGTGCCTTGAGACAACATGTGTTGTGAATTGGCGCTATATAAATTAAACTAAATTTAATTGAATTGAAATTGGATTGGCTACTTAGATTAGCTGCTTTTTGACATTGGCTTTGTGATGAATGTATAACACAGCAATAAAATCTGGGGGAACTCCCAGGGGGGGTAAAAAGTTTGGACTGGTCCCAACAACAGTTTGACATCAGGGGTACATATAATAATAAATACATTGAAGTTGGTGGATGTAACATGGCAAAATGTGAAAATGTTGAAGGGGTATGAATACTTGCAAGGTACGATAATTGTAACATTTTACTATAGAGTCATGGATAGAGATTATTTCAAAAATTCAAGTGATAAACAATATTTTACCATCATTATATTTTATTAAAGACAACTGCAAATTTGCACTTTTGGAACATGCGTAAATGGAAGTTACTCTTAGATCATTTCTCATCATTGCTAGTTAACAGCAGATATTTCTGAAACTTTTTAGAGAAGTTTAGATTAAGATTTCTTACTTGTGATGGTTCTCCTTTTTAAAACACATTCACACGACTTCTCTTTTCTCATTTGAACAACCTCATTTGGTGAACCAGTGCATGCATAATCCCCGTGCATGCGTGGGCTCTCTCCGGGTACTCTAGCTTCCTCACACAGTCTAAATACATGACTAATAGTCTCTCTAAACTGCCCTGAAGTGAGTGTGTGTGTGTGTGTGTGTCTGTGTGTGTGTGTGCACTGTTGTTTGTCTTGTGTGTCCCTGTGATGGACTTGCAACATGTCCAGGGTGTGCCCTGCCTCTAAGACCAATAACAGCTGGAGATGGACAGCAGCCCCCTTCAGAAAAAATATTTCTAAAACATCAGCAGTCAGTTACGAGAATAATATATGAGAGCTCCTACAGACCCATTCAATAAATTAGAATATTGTTGAAAAGTTTATTTATTTCATTAACTTAGCTCATTAAGTGACACACATATAGATTATCTGCACACAAACTGTTTTCAAGCCTTTATTTTTATAAATTATGATGATTTTCTGCTTACAACTAATGAAAATACAACATTTAAGATTAGAATATTAAATCAGGCCAATAAAAAAACAACTTTTTATACAGAAATCTGGGCTTTTTAAAAGGTATGTTTTTTAAATGCTTAAAAGTTAGTTAAAAAAAAAACTCTAAATCGGACAAACAATTCGCACTAGAACCCCATTGTATAATTTTCTAAATATGACTGTATATTATTGCATTCTTGTCTCACATTACAACATTGAAGTACATATATATTATCTTTACAATTAACTTTTTTTTCCTTTCTGACCTGCCCAGGGTTTACCCTGCGAGATAGGCACCTGCCCCACCGTGACCCTGCAAGAATAGGCAGATATAAAAAACTGATGTATGGATTTTTTCTTTCATACATACAGAAACTTTTCATAAAAATACAGATACAGATAGAACTGTGCTAACTGTTCATCATGATCCCCATTAATTCATGGTCAGGAAATACTTTAGGTCCATGTTAGTATCTCACACTGTACATCACAACCTTTCACAGCCTTATCTATAGGAAACATTCAGACACACACATAATGAACGCAAACAGTATATACGATACTAGTGTAATCTGATTGAGGTGGGTCACCGAGTGGAATCTGACGAAACTATATATTTGTTGTTAAAGAGTAACATTTTGCAACACATTAATCTAAAAGCATTTTATATATTTGTATGCTCACATCTGACATTCCAGTGTACTTCCTTATACATGAATTTCAGTCTTAACGTGACGGTCATCTGGAGAGCTGAACAAGAGGAAGAGAAGCATGACAATAGCAAAAAAAACAACCTCAAATGTCACATTTGCATTTCTACTTCTCTTTCCATCAGACGAAGATGGAAACAGAAGGGAACATACAGATGACCTGTTCAGGCACCTGATGTGACACAAACAAGATTATTGGATGAAGTCCAACATTTGCCTGATACTGACCAAGCAAGCCATCAGCACAGCCTGTCCCTGACGCTCTAACTTCATTTTCATTTGAGCTTAAGCTCACTCAGATAACATGGAGAACATCTGTAAGCATCATTTAAATGTTCTTTTGAGATATATATTCTCAATTTAACTTAGGTCTGGACCCTGACTTGGACTTTGTAACATATTCTTCACTCTAAACCAGTGTTACATAATCCTTGTCCTCAGGACCCAGGTGGTTTAGACGAGTTTCTGCTCCATCACACCTGATTTAAAGAATTGCATTGCCTTCCTCAGCATACCATCAAGGGCTGCAGAAGCCTGTTTATCACACAAACATTTAAGTCAGGTGTGGCAGCAACACAAGGTGAACCTCTGCCTCAGTTTTATGTCTGTTCTGCTGCAGACGTTTTCTTCTAGTATTGACATACACTGTATGTAGCTCCATCCATCTTGACCTTGTCAATAACTTCTCCATAAGTTCCTCCCTGTGCTGGCTGCTGTCTTGATGATGCTGTTTGTTCACTGATGTTCTCTTACAAACCTCTGAGGCCTTCCCAGAACAACTGGATTTATACTGAGATTAAATTACACACAGGTGGACCTTAAAAACTAATTAGGTCACATCAGAAGCTGCACAGGATTTTATTTAGGGGGATCAGAGTAACAGTGGCTCAATACCATCATGTTCAGCTTATTGTGTGTAGATGATAAATAAAAAAACAAACATATATTCTTCCCCATCTAGTTTACAATTGCGTGGCATTTTTTGCCTTGGTTTTTCACAAAATATCGCAAAAAACACTTGTGGTTGTTAGGTTAGTCTCCTGTTGTTGCTTCTTTTCCAGGAGCACCTTGATAACGTCTGCTTTTACGATAGAGCTTTGAGCTGTATTACATTTCATCCCTCTAAAGTAATTTGATAATTGTAGATGTCCCTGTGGAGCCTTGTGCTGTATTTTTATAACTTAATGCGTTAACAAACTGTTTGTATACCTACCCAAAGACACTGAAAATGATGCATCCTGTTGACTATAAAAAAATTAAAGGCTAAAACAGTGATTTATAGAACAACACAAATTGATCAGCTGAATGGGAAGTGACTCAGAAAAGGAGATAAGAGTCATAAACTGAAAGTGATGGTCTGCCTGAAATTTCTTTCCCTCTTCGTAAGCAAACAAAATGCTAAATTTTTTATGTCAGACGTCTTTATGAAGATGTAATAATTCCATAAAATGGTAATTAGCTAAATTAAGCAGCATATAAAATTAAACAATCATATCTGATACAGAACTTACCACTTTAATTTAATTAGGTTTGAATAACATGATATACTGCATAGAAAATCATATATACAAAATGAAAAAATAAACATACAAGTTTCTATTACCTAAATTTTATGAGACTGCCTCATTTTAGTTAGCTTCAGCATTTTTCTATTGTGCCCTGGACCATACTGGCAGCTCACAGGACAAAACACAATGTTGGGTTCACAAGAACGAGAGGAGATATCAGCAGTATGATGGGGAAGCTAAGAATGTCCATTTGTTGATTGAATAAATATTTCACAAATAACAAACTGTAAATTTTCTGAATCTGTTATCTGTGTAGAATGGCTCAGTCTAGGTTTGACTTGTCCATATGTTGTAGTTTATAGGTTTATTCTAAAGTGGCCCTAACGCCAAAAAGAGTTCAAAATGCTCCCTTTCTTGATCAGTTGAGCTATTTTAGATTTTGAAATTGAGACGATCAAATGCAGCCTAGATTCATTCAGTCAGTCATTTTCTATACCGCTTCCTCCATAGTGGGTCGCGGGGAAGCTGGTGCCTATCTCCAACAGTCTATGGGCGAGAGGCGGGGTACACCCTGGACAGGTCGCCAGTCCATCGCAGGGCAACACACAAACAACCAAGCACACACTCATTCACACACCTAAGGGCAATTTAGAGAGACCAGTTAACCTAACAGGCATGTCTTTGAAATGTGGGAGGAAGCCAGAGTACCTGAAGAGAACCCACGCATGCACGGGGAGAACATGCAAACTCCATGCAGAAAACCCTCCAATGGGCCAAAATTTTGGGAATAGTCTAATATTAAAATGTCTTCAATGATGAATTGCAGAACGAGTCTTGTTAAGGGGATAAATACTTGTTCACGGCACTGTAAATGTAACAGGGTGTCAATTGTAAAGCATACACCTTAACATCCGGGGCGCATGATATCTGCTTAGACTTATTTCAGCAAAGTTATAGTGAGAACAACGTTAAAATATATCTTGTTAGTTATCTGTCTGAAAAGGAAAATCACCTGTGATAAGGGCCTCACTTATACAGCACTGTAGAGATATCAACATGCTTTTGTTTACTTGTATTCTGTCTAGAGGTTTGAATGTGGCCTTTACGTTCATGTAATGGTTTTTCATGTTTGCGGGTCGACAAGATTTACTACAGCTGGAGGCAAAAAACCCTCTACAACAACAAGGTTATAGAAAAACAAACCAGGTGATAAGCTGACCAAGCAGTGTCAGCTGTAATGATATTATTGAGTAGCGAAGTGTCTGAAACATTGTAGTGGTGGTTGGTTTTCATCTTAAAACTCTTGTTTTATTAGTAAATGGTTGTGTTGTGACAAAGACATGAGCAGGTTCTTCTCCTTCCATTTTCTTCCCTCGGTAAGGCCTGCACTTTGTTCCTCATCACTATGGCAACGATTTATAGCATGCTTTATCCCTGAAGACACATCTCCCATAGCAACAAAGGTTTGAAGACGCAGCAAAATGGGCCAGGCTCTCTGAGTTTTTTCAGACTGATTATTTTGTTTTTTATATTCTTTAATGTGACACAAAAAAAAAAACAGACAGAATTAACAAACATGAAGGTGAAGAAGTAAAACTGGATGAGAATAGAGTGATGAACCTTTACAACCCACATTCTCATATTTAAAAAAAGACCAGTACCTACAGTAGACTGACTTTTGTTATGTCCTTAAGAACATTAAAACTCTCAAAGCAAAAAGGATGACACCAGATAAGTCGTGAACTACATATCACTGAAGCATAACTTTCTTGGAAAGAAGATTCAAAACACTTAACGCACTAAATTAATAAATGAAAATAAAATACCAATCAAAGTTATTTGTCTCAGTATCAGAATCTAAAAGCCTGTATATTACAGCGTTTTAATCTTTCATTTCTTGTACTGATTAAAGCTCTCCTTTCCCCCTGAATCTGCTACAGGACACTAATCTGATACAATAGTGGCACCTAGTGGTTAAAAGACGCCATTGACCTCTTTTAGAAGTCACGTGACTACTGATCCCTAGTCCAACATTTTTATTCAGGAAGTTTAAAAACAAGGGAGGATAATTAAATCCCTCTTCATATGAAATAAATTACATTTAGGATCAAGAATACAAATAGAAATCTTCTGTTGCTTTCAATCAAAATTAAGACTTAATATTTACAGTTTTTAAAGACATAATGCCCACCTTTCCAAATGTTTTGCAGTGTTTTATTATATTTAATTTCCTTTCAAGTAAGGAATCTTAAGGGTAAGATAACATCTAATTAGGTATGTACAATGTAATAAAATTTTTAAAAAATGTTTGAAACTATCATTTTATTTACAAATAAAACAAATATAATTAATAAAAGCAATTGCCAGACCACTGACAAAAGGAAAGGAGATATGCAAGATCCCAACTCTATAAAAATGAGAAATATACTGCTGCTATCAGGGCTGATGTTATACTGTTACTGGCCCTAAAAGACAATCAGCAGGTTACCAGTCTCTATAATAATAATAATAATAATAATAATAATATCAAACCTTCATTCAACTGCAGCAAGTTAACTACCAGATTGTCTTCACCACGGGTGCAATGACAGCACAGACAGCACCAACAAACAATATATTTTTTATCTCTTTTATTTCTTGTGTTTTATATGATTTAGATTTGTAGAATTTGTAAAATTGTACTTTACAAATTTTATCATCTAGTTAGGATTTTCAGAAGGACCCCACACTTGTTAATTAATGACGCCAAGCAGGGACCCAACCCCAGCTCTGAGAACCTCTACACAGAGGACCAAACTAAATAAAGAAAAACTTCCTATGCCAGCAGACAATGCAGCCTTTTAATCGTGCTAAAATGTAAGGCAAATTTCTGATCCACCACACAGCCTGCTGTATATATTTGATATATACCATACAGTCTGTGGTCCACATACAATGTTCCATATAGTGTAGCAAACATCAAACCCTCCAACAACTCACAATTCACTCAAAAAATTATACCAGACATGGTGTTGTTTACAAATATCTCACCAATAGCTAAATTATGTTCAAATTTATATACAATTATACAACCCAGTGTAGCTGCAAAGGTGTCTTCTGTGAGGAAGGAAAAATTCTTTGTTTTTCCAAATTTTTTCCTATTGCCTACCCTCACTGGCCCCCACCATTAAATAGATTTGTGAATGTGTCAGTGCAGCAATGCACCACTTCACCATGCTTTATAACCTATGTCTCATTTATTGGAAACCTTCTTTAACTTCAATAACTACATTGTGCAGCTTTGTTTCACATGAATGTTGCCTTGTGTTTACAATTATTTGCACCTCTGCCAGCATGGTGGAATTTCTCAGGATGCATGTAGGTGACATCAGGGTATCTTGATCCATACCAAAAAATAAAAAAATAGATAGATTTTTACCCAAAGTCACAAAAGAGAATAAAAAAATCAAATCGGTCAAATAATGTAAAAATAGTTGGCCTGAAATATTGGCTACTGGCATCTGCCATTGCAAAACCCTAATCAGTCAACATCTAATACCAAGTATAGAAATTAATGACACGTCTGATTTTGGCTTTGTTTTATGTCAATATAGGCACACTGGTGCGCTGCAGAGAAGGCATTATTAATGTTTTGTGGGTTTCATGGTCTAAATTCATGCCCTGACAGTTTGTCTGCCTGACAGACTAAACCCAGGGTAAAGATTTCCGCCTCCTACGTCATGACGCAGCGTCAGCTGTTGACAGACTGGAGGGGTTCTCTCTGGTGTCGACCTCCGGGGCCGCTCTGAATGTTCTCTCCCCGGCTCTGTGCTGTCACCGCGGCCGCTCTCAAAGGCACATGGTGTTTGTGGACCGTCCAGTAAGCGAATATATGCTGCCATGATTGCTTTGTGTCGCCTGGTTCAGAGAGGACTGCTGAGCAGCCGGCCGTCGTGTCGTTTGTTCCCCGGACAGGTGGATGCGGCTCCCCCGTCCGGACAGCCAGCTCATCCAGGTATCCCTAGCTAGCTTCCCAGCTAACAGGTGTCCTCCACCAGCCCGGTCTGGGTGGTGAGACCTCCGTGGTTCTGAGTGGAAATCACAGCCCAGTGTTGGCGTTGATCTAAACCAGTCTGTTATTTAACCGTTACCGCCTGTCACCTTGTGATGCCTTTAAAGCATTAACTCTACAGCTTTAAATGCCATTCGAGTGTTTTAGCAGATTTACCTAGAATCTGGGCTTTAATAGCGGTCTCAAAGCTAAAGCTAGTTATAAAATTAAATTTATAATTATAATAATTTAAAATTTAAACCGAATTTCTGAAAAATATGTCCTGTAATCTGTATGCTAATGTTCATGTACACCAAGTTAGCATCTCAGCTACATTGCAGGATGTCAAATATTTTTATAAAGGTTATATTAATACCTTTTATCAATTTAGAATTTATGTTTTAGAAATCGGCAACAAATCCTAATCCAAATGTTATTTTGTTTATCTTAACGAATTAAAATAATTAAAATTACAGTGATTCTTACTATAACATATTTGCATGTTTTGGCCTCTTTTCTGCGGATGTTCGGCGTACTTTTATATCTTATGTTCATTAATTGTCTAATGGTTATGGAAATAAAATATGTAAGTAACTCCTTGGGTGTACATATTGCATGTAAATGAATAGTTAAGCATAAACCGCTTTTAAACATTCCCTTGAACAAAAAGAGCACAGTTTTCAACAACACCTTTAAATAATCCACACTGGCCTTGTTTCAATGGTGCATTCCTGCAGCTGTTTGTTTTAAGTAACAGCGGGGTTCCTGCTGGACCTGGGCCCGGTGGGAGATTCTGGCAGTAGGAGAACATTGAGTTAAAATACTACGGTTTCCCTGTATTTAAACAAAAACATGACCTTATTGTTTTCATTGGATGGATGGATGGATGGATGGATGGATCAGAGCCTAATCTGAAGCTGAAACATTCAAAACTGTGCAGAAATAAGCACAAATTGGGTGTATTCTTAATAAGAAATTCACTACTGTCATACACAAATTATCCGATCTTAGGATATTTAATTATCACTATATTACTAACTATAATAGTTCATTTTAACAATAAAGTCTAATAATGTGCGTAACTGTGCTGCACCAGCAGATGGAAGCAAAGTAATATATACACATTTACTGACTGAAAAATAGTGCAGCTTTCACATTGCATAACATGGTTTAGTGCCCTGATTAGACGGTACATTCGCCCCATCATGTTTGAAAGCCAAGATGTTCAGATACTTTTTGTTTTTTGTCATCCGTTTGAGTTTTTCTTTAAAAGCTCTGTGACCACTAATGATTTAACAAGAAAGACTCCTCAACTTGAATGTGTTTTTCGTCCCCCTCAGTCCTGTCAACTTGACCTACGACGTGTTCGATGGTAAGGGAGAGACCACTCCCCTGGTGTTTCTCCACGGCCTCTTTGGCAGTAAATCCAACTTCCACTCAATAGCCAAGTCCTTGGTGCAGCGAACAGGCCGAAAGGTAAAGCACCGATGAAGACTTCACACCCGTCTGTTGTTGCATCTGAAACAGTTCATCATTGTGTGCTTGCATCTGTCCACAGCAGTCTGTCAATAGCTCTTTTTAGAGAAATTGGAAATGTGCTAGCAGCAGTCATTTGATACAGCCTCTCAGCTGACAAGTGATACCTGCTTGGCTCGATTTGAAATAACTTGTAACAACACCTCTTTTGTTTGTGACCTCGGGCTTCCCGAGCTGAGAAGATTCGCTCTGTTGCTTCCTTTTCCCCATTCCAAGTGTCTTACCTGTCCTTTGTCCAGTCAGGTGTTGACTGTAGATGCCCGTAACCATGGCAACAGTCCCCACACCCCCGAGCTGACCTATGAAGCGATGGTCGCTGATTTGAAGCACCTCCTCGGCCAGCTGCACATCGAGAAGTGTGTCCTCGTCGGTCACAGCATGGGGGGTAAAACCGCCATGACAACCGCTCTGACACAGGTGGGCGATCCCTAAATGTCAGCAACAATTTGTTATGACCGCACGTGTAATGAGATCATGTTTTTCCTCACTTTACATTCCTGCCATTTCCACTGACCTTTAGACTACACCTACATTTAGTTTAGGAAGTTGGGACTGTTTGCTTTAATTTTGCATTGTTCACAGCAAAGTTCAAATGTGAATGATCTTTAATAATTAATGTGGATTAAGCTCCAGAGATTCCTCCTTTTTTGACAAGGATGGAGGCATCTCAGGAACTAAGAGGTTCTCCAGAAATGAAATGAGTTTCCTTTTTTTATCAGTTATTAGAAGAAAAGTGTCGATTTCCACAGATTGAGGGGCATGTGGAAATGAAGAGGAAATGCAGGACCAAATCTGATTTCTGCAAATTAAAACTGATGCACATTTGATAGAAACTTAATCTGTGTCAAACGCCAAATCTGGAATGAAGGCAGACAATTTCACTTCATTTTTGTGAAGAAATAGAAAGTTAAGTCCAGAATATAATCTAGCAGGCAGAATACAATGATGGCGAAGGTGAGTCAGGATAAATATAGAGGGTTCATCACATGGTGTAAACCATCAATAATGTAAGAAATTAAACAGCTATGCGTACTCAACCTAATGCGAAAGCGTTATTGTAATATTTGTAACTTGAATGATGAAAATAAAATGGATAAGTGGGAGAGGTATATTTAAAACATCTGTAAAACACATGAGGAAGTGAGAGGCTGTGGGCATACCTGGCATTCAGTTACCCTGAGTAGTTGGAATGGTTCTGAGAGTCACCTGAACTCAACCTGATCTTTATAATGTCACAAGCTCAGGACAAAGGAAGAACCATTTACGACTTAAAATACCCAAGCTCTTGAGGTTTTGAATGAAACATGTTTTATTTCTTCTGAATAAAAACATTCTGTAAACACTTCATCACATACAGGGTCCTACATGGACAGACAGCCACATATTCCACATATTTCATGTGCACACCACCACACGCTCGCTCAGGTCAAGTGATCACAGCCTGTTAAGTTTTCCCAGCGCTCGCCTGAAGACCTGTGGAGGTCCGAGTCTTCGGTTCCACTAACCGCTAGCGTCAGATCTGCTGACAGGGTGGACAGTTTGAAGTCCCAGTCCAAGACACACTTTAAAAAAAATGCTTATTGGTGTTTCTGGCATCACCGGTTTTCATGCTTTCATTTAAAATCTACTTGTTTTAGCTTGTTGCTTTTAATGTGTCGTTTTGATGCTCTGTTTTTTTTATATTTTATTTCTTATATTGTAAAGAACTTTGCAATTTAATTTGTTAAAAGTGATAAAGTTACTTCCTCAACTTACTTTACTTACTCAGCTTACTTACCAGTCTTATTTACTACATAACCAACCTTCTAACTATGCTAATCAGTTCTAAACTCCTGAAAATGAAACATCTGTATTTTAAGCCTCTAATCAAGTTGGGTCTTTTAACGTTCTCCAATCACAGCAGAGATTCTGAGGCCATGTTTCTAATATAATCATGACTTGAAGTTGTTCTGGTTCACAGCTGCCAGTGTCAGTCTTTCTTTCCTGTTGTTTGTAGCCGGGTCTAGTGGAGAGGCTGGTGGTCGTGGACATCAGTCCAGCCCAGACCACCACACGTACCAACTTCCGCTTCTACATCCAGGCTATGCAGGAGATGAAGATCTCCACCGACATCCCTCGGTCCACTGCCAGGCGGATGGCTGAGGACCAGCTGCGAAGTTTAGTGAAGGCCAGTCCCGTTTTTCTTTTTAATGCCTCTTAGTATTTCTAATATAAGCTGTGGAAAATTGAACATGTTCATCCTCCTACAGGAGCACTCTGTGCGTCAGTTCCTGCTGACCAACCTGGTGGAGGTAAACGGACATTACTCCTGGAGGGTGAACCTGGAGGCCATCGCCGCTCACCTTGATGAAATCATGAGTTTCCCCAGCTTGGACTCTGTCTATGAGGGACCAACGCTGTTCCTGGGTGGAGCCAGTTCTGCTTACATCAGGTAGAAAACATGACGGAAAAAGAAGAATTTATTTATTCATTTATTTAAGATGCTGGTTAAAATTGGTCTGTTGTTAAAGCAGATACAGCTCAGGATTTCATTGCAGAGCTTTGTATAATCATACCTCAAGGGGGAGCATGAGCATAAGTTAAAATAAATTCATCTCTTATTGCTCTGAAGTTTTAGATTACTCAGTAATTGTCTGCAAGAAGATTTCTTCTTGCCTAAATTTGTAAGAGCATTAGAATACTGCAGCATTATAACTTTGTTTTAAAGCTGCTTACACTTCTATACCAGGGATGAAAGTAAATGTGGAGAGTGCAGTTTACACATCTGATTATTCACTATTAATATAATAAAAGAAGAGAGAACCTATAGGTCAACAAACCAATCCTAGTTTGAATATGTCTTACTTTGCCATCACAATTGTAGTAATAACAAATGTAGCCTTAAGTTTTCATTTCAATATTTTACTTACAAATGTTAAATTATTAGATTACAAATTATAGCAAATATGTGACTTAATCTTGAGTAAAAATGTAATGGTTTCACTGTATTTACACATACCATATACCGTAATAACAGAAATGTGTGGCACTATCTGATTGCTTTTAACTGATATAGAAAAGCAGCAATCATTCCTGCTGAATTATTCCGATTATTACAGTCATAATTGTACGTATGTAAGTATGTATGTATGTTGCTGCGGTCCTCATTTGTATACAGCCGAAGAAAAGTCCGATCACTTCTCTGTGCTCTCAGGAACACAACTTTAAATCGTAGGAGCCTGTTGATGGGAGATGTTAGTGGTTTTCAGACTGTTTTATACTTTGTTTCTGCTAAACTTCCCATGTCTAGTCTGGAGCTAAAGTTATTTGAACATTTCTAGTCGCTCCTTATTTACAGCGAAACATCTGTGCTTCTGATCTATGTTTTGCTTTCTCTGATGTTGTTTGCATCTACACTCCCCGTCACAGCTCCGACGATTACCCAGAAATCCAAAGGCTGTTCCCCAACGCCGACATCCAGTACATCCCAGACGCAAGCCACTGGATACACGCTGACAAGCCTCTAGATTTCATCAGCTCCATCATCTCCTTCCTCCAGTCTTAGCTGCCTCCAACCCTCGCCTGCAGACTCTTTTTTTTTTTAACGCTCGGCACCTCTGAGCGTGGAGTGGAGTCAATAACGGTCCTAATATTCGCCAACAAAGGACCCAACCCACTCTTTTACAGCCGTCAGTTTTATTTTTTAACGCCGTCAGTCGTTCTAGTGTAGTTGACTTTAATTTATTCTCCCAGACAGTTAGTGGTTGTAGATAATCCAGCTTGTAGATATGTTTCAGTTGATTTGTTTGTAGCTCAGTTTAACATCATGGGGCTGATTTTGGAGGTAATGTACTAATCCAAAGAAACTCTCATTTGCACTGTACTGTCTTTACGTTCACATACAGTGGATTTCAAAGGTTTACACACCCTCGTTAGAATACCATTAAATGATGAGACCATGATAAAAAGTAAAAAAAACCTGTTAACGTGACACATCCTGTACAGTTATGTTGGAGGGAAAATTTAAAAATTCAAAATTCAAATTATTTGAAGCACCTTTTGATTAAATTTCAGTTTTTAGTCTACTTTAGTAAGAGTCTGTCCCCATCCCACATCTTGACTTGACAACATTTGCCCACTTTACCCTACAAGTTCTTCATCTGGTGAAGTCATTCATTGTGTGATGCTGAAAAATGAAGCCCATCTTCAGCTGTCCAGCAGACCTCTGAAAGGGTCAAAACTCATCGATGTTTGGAACTATTCATAATTTCATCAATCTGAAGAGAAGCAGCCCCAGAGTATGATACAGCCACCACCATGTTTCACTGTGCTTATGGTGATGCTTTGTGCCAAACATATTCTATGAAATTGTGGCCCAAAAGTTCCAGTTAGGCTTTCTTAAACCATAAAATGTTCTCTTACAAGGTTTCGGAAAATTTTAGGTAGAAAATGCTTCTTTCTTTGGACTCTTCATCCTTAGCCCAGACATATGGAGGATCCAGGAGATTGCTGTCGCATGTAGAACACAACCAGTGCTTGTTAGAAATATAAGTTTCTGTTTTATTTAATCAAATTTGAAACGTTGTTTTTGTATCGTCATTGTTGTCCCATATTTTTAAGGAAGACTTTCTTCCCTGTACCGAGCCATAAGGTTGTTTTATTTTTCTCTTTCTACCCTTTTCCTGAACTATACCTTCATACAGAATGACCTATTTGAGACGTTGTCACCTCTCTGCAAGCTGTCATGTCGGCTAAAGGGTGCGAATGAGCAACGTCAGCGAAATCTAAGTAGGACGGCTGAACTTTATCACAGGTTCCCGTAGTTTTACAGTAACTGCTGGCACGTATGAACTAAAGAAGACCGAATGCTGAGATTTAGTCAAAAAATGCTTCAAGGATGTGTTAGAATAATGGTATTCACATTTGATTATTACACAGAATAAATGTTGCAATAAAAGTGGGAAAAGTTTTGAAATCAATTTAGTCATTTTAACGGGTGTGTACAGCTGTGAGAGCCACCGTATTTATGTCAGGATTGTAAAGGACGCTGTAAGGCATGTTTTTCTGTGTTAGCGGATGTAATTTATGAGAAAACAAATACTGTATATCTAAGGAGGTTTTAAGACCAAACTCTGGTCGGCAGGGGGCTCAATACTGTAACTTCGGGGTTGGATAGTTGTTAAGAGTGGTTTATTCAGAAAAGTTTGTCTCAGGTGATGCAGGTTGGTTAATTTGTCATAAAAACGATCCCTCTGAGAGCGCTGATTATATTTTAATGCAAACACATTTATCTACAGGATTCAAGCTGAAACTTTTCAATGCAGTATTAACACAAGCTTTCCTGATTCTCTCAGGCAACAACTAGAAATGCTCGGTCTTACGTACCTTCATGTTTCCTTTGTGTCTGGCAACAAGCCGTGGTAACGTTGTGTCTTTGTACTCGGTCAGTCCTTCCCGTGTTTTCCCTGTTTACTACCTGTGTATTCCAGTTATCTTTATGAATAAGGCACAAGGCTATGTGAGTATTTCACAAATATATGCTGCAGCAACATATGTAGGTACGCAGTCGTAGTGGTGTTGATGTAATTTCTCCTCGGGGTTGATGAGTTTGGTCCAATAGTGAAACTGCCACATGTAGGAATAAGCAGGGTGTTGTTCATTTATTTGTATGTGCCTCTTTTATCAAGGGGTCTTTTGTTTCTGTAAAACTTTACTAAGCATCTTTGATTCTATAATGATCTGCAGCAGACTTTTAGATTGGCAGCTGGGTTGCCAGATCTGTGTGAATTTTCACTTAAAGCACTAAATGTTTACTACAATCAGTGTTTTATGTTTGCTTGAATAGAGGAAAAGACACAAAAAAAAAGCCTTCAAAAGGTCAAAATTAAATTAAATAATGCTCCTTATTTAAATTATTTTTATAAAGCTCAACCCTTAAATCCTCCTCACGCAGGATGGATGTTTCCTTGTGGCACATCTCCAGAGATTGTAAGGGGGAGGGGTTGAGAACTGTGCTGACATTTGAATGCAGATTTTGTAGTTAAAACAACAATATTTGTAAGGAGGACTGTCTGCCAACATGGGTTCGTTGGAAGACTGTAATCATCTGTTCAGGATTGTATTCTCTGACACTATGAGCATGCCTTTTCAGCTGTTACCTTTCTGTGTTATGTACATGTCTGTTCAACATGTTTCCACAGTGGAGCCACGTATTCTAAATAATGGAAATATATCAATTTTAAATGTTCACTAGATCCATATAGACGTGGATTATAATATATTGTTGGAAATATTATACAATAAAACGTCTAAAACCTGTAAAAATGTTGAGGTTTTCACTAAAACGTTATTTACACCAAACAACAGTCTTAACCGTACTTTAATTTATTTACATGTTACAGTATTTATTAATGACTCATTCATATTAGGTAATGTTTTGCACATAATTAGCAACAGATCCAAGATGCAAAGCATGTTTCCCAACAGTAGGAGTAAGATCATGTTGCTTAAATCTACATAAATACTTTTTGTTCACCATCATGTCCTGTAGGTTTTGCCGAGATGAAAAAGGATATCAGTTGGAGATGGAAACTGAGGGCTTGGGTTTTTTTTTCCAGTATGACTGAAAAGTCAGAATCTCAGGAATCCGATTCTTCTCTGGTCCCTGAACAAACCGTGCTTAAAAGCTAACAAGTGGTGCTAACAACAATAACACTCTTCATTGTGTATGCTGTTGCTGAGGGAAGAAGACTCAAGACTGTAGTTATTTTCAGCATCATTAAGGTTTTTAGAAATTAACTCTGCTGAGGGATGCTGCCTGTTTAGATGATTTTTGTCTTTCATATCTGACTTTTTGGGTTCGCAAACAGCCGTCTGCCATGGACATTTTCCTCCCAACCTGCTTTGGAGACTCCTTTATCTAGCAATAATTTATAATAATTGTCTAAAATTTGCTCATAGTCTGCTGCACTGAAATGTGGTCATGTGATACATATTTCCTACGACTCAACTGGGATCAGAACCACAAGCAATTAAAATAGTGTGTAATGTAATCATCAGGGAACAGTATACAGTTATATAGTTAAATGGCAATACGCATGTATGGTATAGAGGTATGAATTTCCTTAAAATGGTTATCGTAGCAAAACCCTTTTTTACACACACATCAACACGGTGTAAGTCTCTGCTTCAATCATTCAGTAATGAAGGCTGGAGGAAAACATTTTAAATGCTGTTAATTGTAAAACTCTGACATACAACTGGAGCAAGCTCACCTTGGGTGGGATATGAATCCCAGGTCCGAACTCTGACGTCCAAAAAAAATAATACACAGCATTAAAGAAGAATCGGAAACCATCTCAAATTAGTACCGGCAGGTAAATGCTTCACAAAACTGGAGAATGGAAATCAACCACATAATTCTGATTGGTGCAGCTTTAGTTTTGGCCCATGATAAAGTTCAGCTGCTAGTTCATATTGGTCAAACTTGCTCATAAGTCACTGCTGAAAAATCCAAAATGTAAACATCTTCTGCTCGATGGAGACTAAAAGCCAATACAGAACAGAGACGTGTTCTCTCTCTCTTAGGGCTGCGAGAACAAATTGTTCTGTTCTTGAAGCTGCTACTGGACACATACGCTGAGCAGAACGTTTTTCTGGTGTGGTGTCAGAGAAATATGAAGGTGGTGAGCTACAATAGAAGAGACTGTAAAGACTTCCTAGGAGTTCTGAACGTTGAGTTCTTATAAAATATGAAATGTCCGGGCCAGAAAGAACTTTGTTCTTGTTCTTGCAGCCTCGGGAAACAAATCTCTCTGTTCTTGTGGAGTATGTATTGGCCTTTACACAGTTACTTATGAATAAATATTGCTTTTTTTGTGGACTAAATCTTGGTTCCTTTTCAAACCTGAGCCACAAAATCCTGCTTCCATCCAAACTAAAAGCTCAGATTCATGGGAGAATGGCCTTCTCATGTCAAACTAGACTCCCATCATTCTGGCCAGTAAGCAGCATGTTTTTGATTTTACTTCAGTAAGTCTTCGGAAAGTTACAATGTGCCAAAAAAAAAAGTCGTCAGTGCAGTTATGATGGTTTCAGTCTAGGGAAACCACCTGGAAGCCATCGTCTCCTCTGCCCCACTCCTTCTCCTGCTCAGCTGCGTCCTGATATCCGAGGCGAGGCCTGGTCTTCTTCAGCTTGTCCCTCCAGGTGCGCGTGCCATTGGAAGCAGGAGGAGAAGGCATACTGGGAGTTGGAGGGGAAGGGTTGACAGATGTGTTCATGAAGATCTGGTTGGAGTTGGTGTTGGGAGGTGTGGGTGCTCCAAATGGGAAGTTGGTCGGCCGCTGGATGGGAGGCTGTTTGTTTCTCCTCAGGAGGCCCTTCCGAATGGACTTATTCTGGGCCTGCTGCTCTGCCAGCTGCTGACTCAGCACCTGCTGCTGGAGGAGACGCTGAAAGTCCTCCTGAGGAAAGTCATGAGTTAAGAGCCAAAGATGAAAAATGACCCGAAATGTAAGAAGAGCCAAAAAAGTGTGATAAACAGACACATTTGTGGCATTTAAGATCGTTCTTCTTCACATTTATGCTTTCTTTGCCTGCTTTTCAGGTAACCAGAAACATGAACTGTTGTGTCTTTAACTGTTATCTCCATAGAAAAATATTAGTTTTTTATTGAGATGGTCATGATAATGAGAATATAAGTGTTTACTTTTTAATCTCAATATTTTCACCCTAAAATAGTGTAAAATGTTCACAGTTTAAAGATTGCTGCTGAATTAAAAATATTTCCCGAAAATCGTGTGTAATAAGGCGAAATACACTTTGCCATCTTTCAGTTTTTTTTTTTAAGTTAAACTATACATAAATATAATAATCACATAATGATGGACCGCTGTACTTTCTTCGAGGTACAACATATCGTCACCTTCCAAAAGTAATGGCCATTTTTTTTGTCAAAAATAATTTTTTGCCTAAATCATCTCATGATGCTAGCCACCTCTTGTAAAACTGTCTAAATCCTCAGTTGAGGAGGTCATGAAATTCCATGCCTGTTGTATAATGGCCGATGTCGAGTGTGTGACTTTTACAGGCTTTTCAAAATGGCGACCGCTTCAGGAAAAACCAAAGTCTACTTCAGGGCTCATCCCCTATTGGTAAGTGATAAGGATCACCACAATATTGGCTAGGCACTAAATGTTGCATAGATATTTAGTATTTTAATTCTGTCTTTCAGTCAGCATTTTGTCCACAAAGTAGCTCCATTCATGAAGCTAGCATTTAGCAAAGAGTGGAAGAGCTCCAGAAGTTCTTTTAATTTTCCACATTATATGATCTAATTGAGAAAGATGTGTAGCTTAATAAAAAGGACCATAAGAAATGGCTATGTCAACGCTCATCTGTTGTCACCTTTTTGGATGAAATTATTAATAAATATTATATTATATTCATTCATTCATCTTCTATACCATTTATGCCATAGTGGGTCACGGGGGAGCTGGTGTCTATCTCCAGCAGTCTAGAGAGGCAGGGTAAACCCTGGACAGGTCGCCAATCCATCGCAGGGCAACACAGTTTTTTGTGTTTCCTGAAGAACTTGAAAAAATGACATAGGCCTTTATTTCAGGAAGGTGATGATATTAAATGTTTAAAATAAGATTTTCTTTTATTCATTATATGCTTACTTTGCTTTTAAAAGTATAAAAATTTAAATGTATGGCCTTATGGAATGTTTATATATATTTATGTATATATATAAGCACAAAAGTGTAGAGGCCCATATTCAATAACAAATTATGCGTGCTGTGCTTTTTAGGCCCTGAGGCAGAAGTAAATGAAAAACAAACTGGGTGTGTTCGGACACCTTCTGAAAAACAATTACTAAGCATATTTTTTTGCTTCTTCTCAGTGGGAAGTTCAAACTACCACGCAAATGATTAACAAAAACTGAGAATAAACACGCTTCAGAAGTGATGAGGTATTGCCATTGACCTCACTTTATTTAAAAGGATTGAAGGAAAAAAGTTAAATCCGAATGAGCAGTTTTTGGAGCATTCGGGTGAGATCTTTCTAAGACAATAGTCTTTTCTCCATGAAACAGTCTGCATGTAAAACAGCTGCATGGCTGTTAAATTCAGAATCAGAAAATTGGACATTGCTGTTAAAGTTTTACACCTCAAAGAGCAAAGAGCGGAGGTGAAAATGTAATTTCTGTTGCACAGCAGTGTTAAAATGGGATGTTCCTGCCATTAAGCTACATTCAGTAATTGTTTTGAATTATTTTGAATTAGTACATTCTGTCTTAATTTAACACACATATTTGGAAACTCTTTCTACAAATGTGGTCTTTAAACTTGACAGAATCTATTTAATATGTCATGTGTGGGAAGCCAGAGTACTCTGCGAGAATCAACGCATGCACCGGGAGAACATGTAAGCTCCATGTAGAAAGACCCCAGGCCGGGATTCAAACCCAGGACCTTCTTGCTGCAAGGCTACAGTGTCAATAACTGCTCGACTGTGCAGCCAGAGCACAGTACATAGTTTTCAAAAATTTTTCACCAGTGAAAACGTAAAAAGCACCGACATGTTTCTATGTTTCAGAAAAGCATCTCCACATCATGATGCTGCCACCACCTTGTTCCACCATATTCATATTCAGGGTGATGTGCAGTATTCATTTTTCTGCCACATATACTGTTTTGCATGTAGGGCAAAAATCTGACCAGTTCGCCCATCTCCTACATTAGTTGTATTGTGTTGTGTTGTATTGTATTGGTTTATTTGTCATATGCAGGTTAACACACAGTCAACAATGCAATGTAATAAAACGCTTGGGATAAGAAGAATCATTCAACTCACTATAAAAATAAAACTACTAATGGCATGCAATAAAAAAAGTACACATCGTGCAGCAGCAATAAGCTAATAAAGTGTCAGAAATGTGGTTTGGTGCAGTATTACTGTTCAGAGTAAAAGTAACTACAGAGAGTAAAAAAAAACTCTAAAATGGTTTGTCTTTTTGCTTTTTTTGCCACTATCCCATAGAGATGTGATTTGTAAAGTCCACGACTAATAGTGGTCCTACTTTGCACTGCTTCGTGTTGGTTTGTCACATAAAATAAAAATATAGTTTCTAGCTGTGACGTAGCAAATTTTTTAAAAGTTTACGGGATATCCTTTCAGCTAAAAACACATCTCCAGGCTTCTGGTTAAAGATGTCCTAAAGTAATTCATTTATATTATTATTTGTAATTAAAAAATTAATCCATACCTAATTTCATGTAATACTTAAACATTTTAATGCAGATACTTTATTGGAGAGGCTAAAAGCTGCAAACCCAGCTCTGTGTAGTGTGTTTTTTCCTACGTGGTGCAGGGAGCTCAGTGGAAACAGGATGAACATAACCCTGAGGCAGAATACCAGCTGCTGTCAAAGAGCTTCAGGTCCTCTTGCAACGTAGGTTCATTTTAACTGGAGTTTCTGTCTGCGTCATTTATCTCTCAACTCTAACCAGGGCTTTATGACAATCACATGCATCAGTGTGTGAGTCTTTTCAATGTTTCCAGGTACATTTTACTCTCTGTTGACTTTAGTTTTGTGTTTACCTACAGAACACACCCTTTCTCTGCTTCTGTCGAACATTAAACCTATCTCTGGTTTACCTTCCAGGCCTCGACCTCCAGCGACAGCTCCAGACGTTTCTGCGCTGCCTCGAGCAGCTGGTTGTTCAGCGTCATCATCTCGGTCTTACTCCGCAGCACCTCTCCCTCCATCGCCTTCTTCCTGTGCAGCAAAAGAGAAGAAATGAATCACTCCTCAGAATAGATTTGCGGTTTTCGGCTTCCCTTTTCCACCTAAAATGTTGATTCATGGCTCTCGAAGAGCATCGTGACAGTTTGTGCATCTGTGTAGAAACTCACTTCTCTATGGCCTCGTCTCTGTCCCTCAGAGCCTGCTGCAGGATAGCACTCTCCTCTGCTCCACTTTCCCCAGATTTGGGATCCTGAACGGAGAAACAAAAGAAGAGGCAGAATAGAGACATTTTAGTTTCATGTATTATTGGTTTGGGAGGAAAGTAATACCCTCAGTGTGTGACGTTTTTCTTTTAATAATTGACGCAGAGCAAAAAGAATCACTGATACTGTCACCTGTAAACTAGTCAGGCCACATAGCTGAGCTTAAGCCCCAGGGTGGAGTTCTCAATGATCCGTGTTTCAGTGAAACAATGTTTTATTAGATCACAACTGCCTCTCAATTGAGAAAAAAAAGCTTCAGGGAGAATTTTTAAGAAAAGATGATTTTAGCACCCTGACAGAAAGGGATCAGTGATTATTCATTATTTTTTAACAGTGAAACTATCTTTAAATAAGCACTAAATCTCTGCTGAGCTCCTACTTTTCTCTCTGTTCAGCCATTGATGTTTAAAAGCCACAGGCCCACAGACTGTTTTACAAAGAAAGCAAATATGGCAAGACAATTGCAGTTTTCTGTGTATATACCTCTTCACCTTTGTCACCTTGTCCTACAGGAATGAGCAAAACAAGTATATCTCTGTGCGACGTGCTCACTGAAGTCAACTGGATCTAATTGACTACAGGAGAAACTTGCAAAACTATTCAACCTTTTTCATATTTTGTCATGTTGCAAACGCATTTCATTGGATTTTAGTTGGATTTTATAAGGCAGCACCATGTTATGGCGAGGCTTTTCTTTAGCACGGACAGGGAAAAGGTTGCTCTGGACAGACTAGACAAAATTAAACTTGTCGCCTACATGTAAAACCCTTTGTGTGGCAGAAAATAAACACTGCACATAATTCCAAGCACCAAAGCCATCATGTAACACGGTAGTGGAAGTATCACCCTGGGAGGGTGCTAGTTTTCAAGGGGGGGTGGGGGGGGGGAGCAGGTGGCTATAATGTAACTTTTTGGAAGACATAATTTCGTATGGTGGAAAACTAACACTGCACATCACCTTGAACTCCATTTCCATTAAATAGTACAGTAGTGATTGAAACAGATCAGCTTACATACAAAATGCTTAGTGAGGCAAAACACTAATACTGCAAATCATCCTAAATGCCAGCCTTATTGGGGTATATGGTAGTCGTACCCATCATGCTGTGGGTACGATTGTTTCACCCAGGTCAGGGAACAAGGTGCTCTGGTCAGATGAGAACAAAAATATCACTTTCTGGCCAATTTGGAATTTTTTTTCAAGCAGCGGTAAGCTAATACTACATATCATCCTAAACAGACCATCCCCTATGTAGATAGTGGCAGCATCATGCTGTGGGGAAGCTTTTGCTTAGCAGGTACAGGGAACCTGGTAAGAGGTCACAGAAAGAGGGATAGAGCTGAATATAAGACAGTCCTGGATGAAAACCTTTTACAGGCTTCAAAAGGATTGAGATTGTGGCGGAGATTCACATTCCAGCAGGACAACAACCCTAAACATACAACCAGGGCTACAGTGGTTCAGATCAAGGTATTTTCATGTGTCAGAATGGCCCAGCCAAAGTGACGACCTAATTTCAGCAGAGAATCTGTGATAAGACTTGAAAATTGGTGTTCTGTGATGCTCTTCATCCAATCTGACTGAGCTTTTTAGCAAAGAAGAATGGGCCAAGACTTCCAGGTGTGCAGAGCTGGGATATTGCTTGTAAAAAGCGTTGAAAACATGTATCATTTTCCTTTCATTGCACAATCATGCATTACTTTGTTTTGGTATATCAGATAAATTGCTTAAAAACTGATTTTAATGGGGGAAACTTAAGGCGAAGGAACACTTTTCAAGGCAGAAAAATACATAGAAATCTGTGGTTGTCATGTGATAAAACATGAAATGGTTCAAGCGTGGGTGTGGCCCTTACATGCTTGGTATGGCTAATTGCCAGTTGTCGAGCCACATTCTTCAGCTCCACCAGGGCAGCATCCAGGCGGTTCTCCCCAGCTCGGGGCCCCGGTTGGCTGGACTCGGGCTCTATCAGCGGATGCAGCAGCCTAAGAACCGACAAGACCTCATCTGTAACCTGCAATCAGAAGCAAACTGATGTTATAAAGAACTTTGCAGATGCATCCTTTGTCTTGGCTTTGCTTGTATCCATTACCCTCTCTCGGTGCTGGCTCCAGCCGGGTCCATCAGTGCTCCCCTGCAGTTTGTCCACCTGAGCCTTAAGCTTGATGCTTCTCCTACGGGAAAGCTCCACTTCCCTGCGGACTTCTTTAAGCTATTAAACAACATAAACACACTCCGTTTAAACATTTTAACAAGACCTGCAGGTATTTATTACCTGGGAAGATAACAACCAGCTTAAACAATAAAGAAAATACAACTTCATGACACTTTAACTCAATGTAAACAGAAACTGCTAATCTAGATTCCTGAGTGAAACTATAGGTGAGAAATCCAGTTGGACTGGCTCATAAACTCTACTCAGAACTGATACCAGAGAGATACGCTGAACCACTAAGCAAAGATACATATAAAAGGACAAAACAGCTTTTCACCAGAACAGTTTTTTACATTCATCTAGAAACCCGGTTGTGCTTTTATGTAAAATAAATCACACTAACTACAGAGTTTTAGAACCTTCTGACATTAAAGCACTACTATTATACGTGTTATATTGAACTCAGTTGTTTTTATTTCTAGATTTCTTATGTAACTCCTGAGTAATATTAATGATTGTCTCCACCCTTTATAGCTGGTCTGATGAGGCTGCAGATTTTACTTCCTGCAACAAGTGTCCAGTTCAGAACACAGAAGCATTGAAACAAAAGTCTTTTCATCTTACTGTATCTGAGACATGCGTCAGCGTCCTGCGTCTGCCGAGTGGCCTGCCACTGTTGATCAGGTCTGGTAAGGTCTTGTCGGGGTAGAACCTCTGGAAAGGGCTTTCTCCAGCTCCTGCCCCTTGTCCTGCCTTTAAAGAGTCCATAGCTTCCTCCGAGGCCAGTTCACTTGGACTGTCTGTGTCCTCGAACTGAGTGATGCTACCGTCATCGTTGACCTGCTCGTCTTCATCCTCATTCTTTATGGTGAAATCAGTGTTAAAGCAGGAGTTGAAGAAAGGCAGCATATCCGAGTAAAGTCCTTCCTCTGTGGTGGCGTACACCAAATTTTGTGTTGTCTGGTCTTGAGCTGGCTCTAGATCCCCTGGGTCTGTGATGGAAATTTGTGGTTCTGGCTCTGTTGGGAGGACAGTTGTTCTGTACGATCTGGATGTGCTCCTAAGGGAGTCCAGCTTCTTGTTCTCCAGCCTGCACAGGGAAGAGTGGAGCTGCTCGCTGGAGGTTAGCTGAGGTCTCAGCTGCTCATTGAGCATTGAGAACGGTTGAGAGTAGTCCATGATGACCCTGAGAGGAGAAGAAGAGTCAGACCATCTGAAGACACGGTAAGCTGTAAACACAGAAGAAAGGCTTTAAAGCACGAAGGAAGGAGGAAGGCAGTCAGAATGTGACTGAACCAGTTCTACCTGAACGTCGTGCGTCCTTACAGGATCCAACATGACATGATTAGACGTCACAGGAGGCTGTGGCTTCACGCAGCCTAACTGGGCTTTCTTCCTCCTTTTGGAATGTTAAGCAAGCACATGATGTGCAAACATACCAAAGCAGCAGAGAGTCAGAAGTACAAAACTAAATACAATGAAATCATTGAAGCCTGACGCAGGACACCTGACTGCTCCTGAAAGTCAAACATGCAGATAAAAAGACTGATAAAAAGCAACAGTGGCTGGAATTATTTAGCTAAAGGAAATGAATGCTTCTCAAAAACCCAGACATGATTAGTCACCGATTTATTTTTAGTTTGGAAACATTTTGGGGGGAAACACCAGGTATAGTCATTACATCTAGAGGAGGGGGATTCTGGGTAACAATCCTCCTGCAGACACATGAAGAGATGAGTCAGCAACCAAAAAAAGCACTTCGATGCTTTCCATGGCAATTATTTTATTGTCAATTTAAAAAAAAAAACACTTCCTTTCTTTTTAATAAACAGGTTATTCAGATATATATAGTTGTGGTTATTTACCTATTTTTTTCTCTTGATGAAGCAGGAGGAGACAGGTCATAGCTGTGGCTTTTAAAAAGCTCTGTGCCACAACCAAACCATTTCTTTATGCTCAAATTAAAGTAAGTCATAGAAAAATACAAAAGCTCCTGATTTCTGCTATTTTCTCAACCGACAACCAAACTAGTTTAAGTGTACATCTGAATAAATAAGAATATCATTGAAAAGTTTATTTTGTAATTTATTTAAAAAAAATCTTATTTCAGAGACTCAGTACCAACAAAGTGTTTATTTTAATTCATTTTGATAATTATAACATATGAAAACACAAAATTCAGAGTATTAGACCAATAAAAAAGTATTTTAAAAAGATAAATGTCATTTAATGGGCATGCATTGGTCTATGCAATAGTTTATAAGACTGCTAACATTTTTCAGCAGAATAGCTCAAGTGAAAAAGTTGAGTGGAAAGAAAACGTGTAAGGAAAATAGGTGTACAAGTAACAATGATCAATAATCACAACTTTGCACAAATTAGATCAAAGCCCATTCAAGAGTTTCAGGGGAGATTCAGAAGCTGTGGAGTGCACTAGAGTCAATGCATCGAGGGTCACCATACACTGACACATCCAGACTAGGTCCAGACTAGGTAATACTGGACCTTTGCTCTGTGGTCTAAAGTCTATTTTTGAACCTAGAAGTTGCGTTTCATTTGGAAAATAAAGTCCAATTGGGGAGGTACCGAACCCAGGTTGCTCAAGGTTCACTGTGAACCTTAAACCTTGAGCAACCTGGGTTCAAGGTTCAAGCTTCACATTGAACCTTGAGCAAAAAGTCCAGTTGGGGAGGTACCGAACCCAGGTTGCTCAAGGTTCAATGTGAAGTTTCCATAATTAGTAATGATTTGGGGAGTGATATCATCTGCTGGTGTTGGTCCATTTTATTTTACTAAATGCTGAAGTCAGCACAGCAGTTTATCAGGATATTTTGGATCACTTCATGCTTCCCTCTGCTGAAAAGCTTTATAAAGACACGGATTTCATTTTCCAACAGGACCTGCCACCTGAGAACACTGTCAAGTTTCACACTATCACTCTGCTTGATTGGCCAGCAAACTCACCTAAAACCCACAGAGAATCTATGGAGATTTGTTGAGAGTAAGATGGGAAACATTAGACACCAATAATGCAGATTTTCTTAAAACTGCAATCAAGGCAACATGGGCTTTCATTACACCTTAACCTCACTTAACCTCAAATTGCCTACCAATCAGCGTATAGGTGCATGAATGCGTGTGCGTTAGTGAGGGCGCCTGGGTGAATGTGGCTTTAGCGTTAAGCGCTTTGAGTGGTCAGTATGACTGGAAAGGTGCAATATAAGTTGAGTTCATTTACCATAAGGATGAAGGACTTTGGGTCAAGGTTCAGTCTTTGCACAGCGTGTCAAAGCAGACACAACTACGTTCTTTCCGAATGAAACCCAACCACAACATGTAAAGGTGGAATAAGGTGTTAAAAACACATGTTGTTAACAATTGAATGTGAAGGGACAAAGGCTGGCAACTGCTTAACACATGAAATCACAAAATGTTTTAATTCTTAATAGGCCAATTTGAGATACCTGGGTTTTTTGGTTAGTGCATTTTGTTTTGGAGAGATCACATCTCCTGAAGCTTGACGGAAAATTCTCCAGAGAACTAGGTAGTTTAGGTTTCGTTGCAATAAAGATGAAAGAGCATCTCGGATATAATCACACTTCTACAGTACTAAAATGAGCTGGGGCCTTTTTTTAACATCTCATGCATTCATATTTCAAGCCAAATGTGCTTGAATAATGCACAAAGTTTCTGTATCGTAACCAGGGTTTAACCGTGTCACTTTAAACGCAAACATATAATCCCATATTTAGACATAAAACATATCAACAAAACTAAAAATGTTTTGCAGAAAGTGATCCCTCAGATAAACTGTTCAGGTATCAGGGTTAGTGGTTTCACATTCAGATAAGTGCATGTGGCAGCATTTAGCAGAAACTCTGCAGATAAGTTTCAGACAGGAACTGTGGAGGTGCAGACTCACCCTGTGTACATGCAACATGATGATTTTTTTTTATTATTTACAGCATGATTTGCAAATTCCCACTGTTGCTTTTCTATGATTGAAAGGTGTTTTTAAATTCAGCCTTTTTTCTGCTTGTCCTGTAAATTGAAAAATCAATGGTGGCCGTCAGTGTCGATCCCATTTCCCTCCACTTCCACAGTCTCACTGTAACTGATCTGGTGGTCACATTGAAAGCTGAAATCCTGACTTTAAACAGTGACTTGATACTTAAACCAAGACTGGAGTCTAGACCAGAATTCTCAGAAGGAGTCCAACTAACATGAGAAAGTAAGCAAAAAGCCACTGCAGGGATTAGAGCTTCTGTGACTAAAGCCCTAATTTGGTCTCTTGTCACGTAAATAACTCAACAAAGAGATCTCAGCGTAAAGAAGGAAGAGTATCTGTGTGGGGAAAGAGCATCCCCTTTCTGTTGTTCAGTGAATTAATGAAGTCTATGTGTTTTTCTCAGGAGGCAAGATGTTTCTACGCTGCAAACAAACTTAATTTAAAGCGGTCCTTTTTTTTTATTTTTATTTGTTGAATTTCAGTGTAAAAAGAATTTTCTCCACAGGAGAGATATAGTTGCTTCTTCACAAGTGTTTAGACTCCCTGTGGTCCCTCTCATGGTGGTCCTTGGTGCTTCAACACAAAACAACTGGACTTTTTCCAAGAACCAGTAAAAGAAGCCCAGTTCCATTCTAGTGGAATCCTTTTGTTTGTACTGAATCTGTCACTCATTTAAATGATTTCTTTTCATTTACTTTTAATCATATTAATTAAGATTGAACACTTTGTTGCTATAGTTCAGCTTTGTCGTGCCTCTTGGCTTGTTTTTGTCCCAGGCTGGCGGCACACCTGAAGCTCAGGTTATCAGAGGCAGAATCCGGAGTGTTACCCATCCTGAAACACACAATCACAGCCATCAGTCTGTCATCAGAGCTGTCCTAAACTCTCAAAAACCCCCAAAAAAGCCTACCTGGTTGTGATCCGAGCCTTGTGATTGGCTGAACCGTCTACCGTGTCGATCCAGGAGGCGCCGCGTAAAACGTACGTCGGCCGAGCTGCCGGGAATGGTGAGGACGTCCACTCCCACGTGTTTCCCATCATATCGTACAGTCCTTCAGGGGGAGCCAACACAAAGCTTATGATACAACCAAATATCTGAACATACTTTTAAAATATCCTTTTTGTCTGCGATTATAAACACTTTGGTTTTGCTTTTCCCTCACATTGTGTTAGCTAAGGGAAACATTACCGTAACTGTTCTGAGGGGGAAATGCAGTGACAGGCGAGGTGCCATGATATCCATCCTCTGCAGTGTCCCCATCTGGAAACTGTCCCTAAAACGCACACAGGAGAAAACAGTTTTGTTTTTCAAAACAAGAATTTTCTAATGAACTTTTCTCACCTAAAATCCTGACAGTATCCATTTGTTTTCGTTGTCATAAGGAGTCAACTTAATATTGTTAAGATAAAATTGTAGCCCCACTTTGTAGAGAAGATAGAATGAATGATTCTATTTTAAAAACTGGAAAGGAATTAGGAACTTCCCTCTCAAATCCACTCTAGAAAAACAACAAAAACAATTAGGGTTATCACATGTTGTTACTGTTCCAGGCTGACCTGCCACAGGTTGGTCCTGTTAGGCTGGAACTTGTTCCCCCACGGATACGTTCGACCTGGATCACAACAAGCATGAAGAAAAGACAAAGAAACAGGAAAATAATTCAAACTGAAAAATGTCCCCTCCAACAAGAAGACAATTATTATATGTGGTGTATCTGAAACACTCCCGAAAATCTTGGTTTGTTTAGTGCTCCATGTGGAGCGCCAGAAGGGCCAGAATCCAACAAAAAATGTTATTTAAATACAGTAGGTCACCAATTAAATAAAACTGGTAATAAATACATTAAATTAATAGATACGTATCAATTTAAATTTCTGATTTATGTTTTGATTATGTAATCATTACATGTGCAAATTAAGTATAATTTTAATTATGCTTTTGATTTCTGGAGAGAGAGAGATTTCACTGTATCTTCTATTGTGTATCAGAGGATTGTTGAAGAAAATAAGAAACCATCAATATAAACAATAAAGTGAAAGCAAGACTAGATCCAGCAACACAATGACCCAAAACACGCCAGCAAATCCACCGGGACTGCTGAGAACTGAAAAATGGTCCTGGGCCTAGTCAAAACCCAGATCTTGATCTGATTGAGATGCTGTGAGGTTACTTGAAGCAGGCTGTACATGTAAGAAACCCCTCAAAGATCTCACAGATGGAAGGGAAGAGTGGGGCAAACTTTCCTTAGACCAGGGTAATACTAGTTATTAGGGGGTAGATAGGGTGTCCTAACTTTTCCACAGCTTGGCTCAAGAACACATTTTTGTTGATATTTTATTTAATGTGTGGAACTAGGTTAACTTTCGTTGTTTTTGAGTTTTCTTTCAAGTGACTAAAAAATTGGATCAGACATTAATAAGTGAACAGTTCTGAATATCATTTTCATGCCATCTCTTCTGTGCTTCATATTTAGGTGACACTACGTACCTAACGAAGTAAAACATAGTAAAACGAAGTAAAACACCATGCTGGTATTTGTGACTAACTCTGTTGTTCTTGTTCTATGGTTCCTGGAAATGTTCAGTGCAGTGAGTGTTGAGGTTTACCCTGCAGCCCTCCACGAGCAGCCCACTCCCACTCCTCCTCTGTGGGCAGTCTGTTGCCTTTCCACCTGCAGAACTCCTGCGCATCATTCAAGCTCACCTGAACCACCGGGAAGTCCAGACGCTCCTGAATGCCTGAACCCGGCCCTGCAGGCTGAACAAACGTAGGGAGGAGTTTTAAGAAATGCACTCTTAGTGGTAAAGACCCGTAAAACGTGCTGGCTTACTTGTCTCCAAAATGCTCGTTCTATGGGTAACCACCAGGGTGCAGACTGGATAGTAGAGAAAGGAAAATAATTTAGAGATGGGATGTCCAATGCGCGGTCGGGGGGCATTTGCAGCTCTCTAGATGATTTTGTGCGGCCGGTTTATGCAGATGAATGCTTTATCTTTAAGGGCGACATTTTTATAGACAGAATATTCTTAAAAATAAAAGAAAATGGTTACTTGTTGATAAAAAAGGTTTCTGCAATGATCTTAATTTTGTAGTAAACTGAATCACCAAAATCCAGCAACTTTTACTTAAAGCCAGCTTAGGTGGCCGGCCATTGATTAATACAGCAAGTGCTTTAGAAGAAAGAGTGACCCCGTCCCGTTCTTGCTGCTGAGCTTGGAATAAACATTCTTCTAGGTATGAGTGTGTGTGGGCATGGCTGTTTGTCCTGTGTGTCTCTATGTTGCCCTGTGATGGACTGGAGAATGAGCCCATGCGTGCTTTCACATGATTATTCTGGCCATCATGAGAAAAAGTTTGAACACCACCAACTTAGAGGTAAGGGCACACCGATACCGGCATCAGCCCCAATACCACGTATGTGGACTCGTACTTGTACTTGAAATGTGCTGCGATAGCACAGGACTCGTGAAATACTGAAATACTTCAGCCCAGTGGTAATACACCATAAAAAATGAATACAACCCACAAGAAGAAGAAGAAGCAGCAGCACAGTAGCTGGACAAACTGCTTAACTGCAGCGTGGCTTTAAGAAACCGAAGATTTTCGTCACTGACAAAAGTAAGGCCGACTACAAGTTAAGTTCAGCCAAGTCGTAAAGAGGAGTAGCCAAATCTAGCACTTTCAGTACAACTAACTTAATAAAACATCTAAAAACGCCGCAGAAACAACGCCATTTTCCAGTGGCGGAGGGAAACAGCAATAACCAACTTTGCAGCAAACTCTAAAGCTGGACTAAATGTCCAGACCCGCTGGTATAGCACATTCTACATGTTACAGTCTCTCATTGAGCAGAAGGTGGCCCTTGGAGTATACGGATCTGAACAGGAGCTTCCAGATAATCTCACCACTCACCAGTGGACAACCTTTTGAAAGAATTATTGCTGTCCTGGCTCCGTTTGAAGAGCTAACCTGAATAGTAAGCTACGCCATTGGCGTTAGATGCCATCCCTGCTGTGACTGTGATCATAAACAAAGAAACTGATGAAGATCATGGTATCAAAACGATGAAATCAAGCTTAGCTGCAGCTGTTAAGAGGGGCTTCACTGATGTGGAGAAAAGCCCCCTCTACTGGATCTCGACTGTACTGGATCCAAGATAAAAGAGAATATGATCAAAACTGTTCTCATGACTGCGTTTATTTGGTGCTCAGATAAGTACACTGTATTGGTAAGTACTAAAATGTAAGTACTTGTACTCGGGTTGTAAAATCTGGTATCAGTGTAACCCTACTTAGACGTTATTCCTAAAGTTGGGATCTACAGGTGTGGCAATAGGCTTCATTGTTTTTGAACACGTTTCTAAGCTATACCAGAGAAAACTCATAACACTTCTTATTATTAGCACATTTTGTTTGTTTATGTAAAGAGTTAAAAGTGTTGACCCTTTTTCTTCCGTGATCTTCACAATCCTCAAGCTATGAGACTACATTTGTACAAGTCTTAAATTGCACATGTGGGCCATACAAAATCATTCCGAGCGCCACAAAAAGGCCCCGGGCCATGCGTTGGACACCCCTGGCTTAGAATAAACTAAAACCAGTGTGAACTGTCAGCTCAAAACTAAAGCTGCAAAGTCTGCAAAACACACCTTCTGTTTCACTGGTTTAACCTTTAAGAGTGGCTGGATTAATCTGATTTACTGCTTTCATGCTCACCTCAATTCTCTGAGTAACTTTGCTCTTCAGTTCATCTGAAACAAAGTCTTGAAACACAAAACTCCATCCAAATGTCTCAGCTTCAGTTTTATACTTCTCTGCTCGCACGAAGTCTCTGTTGTGAGCAAAGAAAAACAACAACTTGCCAGTGCCTCTAGCAGATATATTATCCAGCTGAGTGTCAGGTTTGTGGTTATATTACCTGAAAACTGAATTTGTGACCGGATATTTGTCTATTCTGAAAGACTGCACCTCCACCTCCCTGACGGGGGACTCTCCGTCTCTGCCGTCCGCTGCTCTGGTTCCCATCACCAGCTTTCCTCCGGGGATGTTCACCATCTCCCCAACGGCTGCCCGCAGGAACACAGCCTCATCATTAATAACGTTTATTTATTTTACATTTATGTATTTAGTAAAACGAGTTCTTACCCATCTCTGGCAGTAAAACCGCAACAAAAATCCAGAAAACGATTCTAACGTCCATTCTTCACGGGTTCTGTCTGTGAGTTTAGGCTCAAGTTAAAAACAAATATTAAGGTTTAACAGTTAACTGCTGCGCGCGGCTTCACCTCTGAACTTTCATGTTTTTGTGTTGCATTGTTTCTATTTCTTATTGGCGAGTCGAAAATCTGTGCGACGTGGGAAAAGTTCCGTGTCCAAAGGTTCCGATCCTGAGAAAAATAACTAATCTCTGAAATTAAGTAATTAAATACGTTAATGAAACTTTTACGTGAGAGAATGTTGCATTTAATTGAATATTTTAGACAGTTACATTTCGGGGTGGTTTAGGATAAAAATCATTCAGGGTGTTGGAAATATTACAGCCACATTATTGTTATTATTTCACTACTCAGGGTAAAGATTTAGGACAATAAATTATTAGTGGTCTAAAAGTGTGCAAAGGTCTATGTAGGGTCAATATGACAAAATAAAATTAAAGGCCTTATTCTAAATCTGAGATATGGAAGATAAACAAGTATTTTACACTGGTGCATTAGGGGTCTAAAAGTGTACACACCTACGTTAAATTGCCATTTTTGGCGGGACAAACAAAAAAGGGATCATGTGAAATAATTTCAGAGCTTAATCTACTTTTAATGTGACATACTCTAGTTGCCAAATCTTCCACACTCTTAAGCTCATATTTTGTTGAAAATCTATTTGATTTAATCACAGCATTTTGCAAGCATTGTCAACATGTCACATTTTTGACAATATTTGTCCTCTCTACCTTAAAAAAATCATCAAATGTCTCACAGGATCCTGACTTCTATTGTTCACAGTCCTCTTTGTGACCACAGATTTTGTCAGATGTAGTCCTGAACTCTGTCTAGGCCGTTCGTCAACTTTCCTTTTCTTTTTGTAAAGCCATTATTGTGTTCATTTTGAGTTTTAGATGTTTTGTCAAAACTTACTCATATTTTAAAACTTTTTCATCTGACCTGACAGCACACAGTAAATCCAAAGTATGATGCAGCCAACACCATGTTTCACTGTGGGTAAGGTGTTTTTTTTTTGAGGATGCCCAGTGCCAATTTGGTGATATCGTTTTTAGAATTATGGCCTGATAGTTCAGCCTTGATTTCATAAGATTGTGACACATTCTTCCATTTGGGCTTGGAAGATGGGTCATTTTGGAAGAAACAGTTCTGTCCTGCAGATCTGATATTAATTCCAGACCTATGGAAAAATACAGGACAATGTTTTCACACGAAGAGCACAACAATTATCAATTTTTCTTTTTTTTTGCTTCATGTTTTCTTCACACTGCCCTCATTGTGCCATGGAGTTTATATAATGCCCTGGTTTCCTTTTCCTGACAGATACCTTTGTACACTCTCTGCAAACTAGTTTAAAGATATAAATGAGCAAAAGTTAAGAAAACCTTTGTAAAACAGCTGAACTGCCTAAGGTAATCAAATTTACTTTAGCTGATGGCAAGTGTGAACCCAAGGGGGAATTCTCAAACTGAATCAAGTATTTTGCACTATTTTACACGAGCAGGTTGGTTTTTCAGTTGGGGTGAACAAAATATGGGTGATGCAGTGGAAAATATTTTCAAACAATTGCATGGTCTAAATCTGGCTTCTAGCAGGGGCGTGTACAATGTCGATCCACTTTGAAAATGTGTGTATTTGGCCCTTAATCACAGCAAATCATAACTAGGACTCAACATTCATTCCTAACTAATGTACAAAAGTACTCTCAACATTAGTTTGTACTGGTCATCTCTATCCAGAGATTTATATCAAATTATACAATCTGTTCTAAGTTTAGAGGTATATATTAAGATCACCTAATCACAGTTAAAACCAATCATGCAGACACCATATTTCAGGCCTCAAAGACCAGCTGGTTCAGTCTGAAACCTCAGAATTGGACCAGTGTTCTAACTCTGGGGTTTTATTTCTACCCTTCTAAGGGATGACCTCAATATTTAATGCATGTACTCTTTGAATAAAAAACAACCAGATTGTGCAAGCTGGCAACTTTTTTATTGAGTAGAAACAGAACTGCAGAGGTCAGTGCTTTTAACAAAAATCGCATAAATAAACCAATTGTTCCAGGGATGAAAAACATGAGCAGGTGAACAAAGATTTCTGACTGATGGTAAGATGGCCGCCGCGGGTTTGCTCAGTAGGCTGGCCGTCGACTGGGGTGCTTCAGACTGCCGAGAGCTGGACTACATTGACTGAACCGTCAGGTAAACATCTATCACTGGAGGACAAGTACAGCTGCTCTTCTTTAACCTTTCAGAGAAGACATCCCAGCGCGCATGATCTCATCGACCAAGAGGATATTGGTGGCGATCACCGTGCTGTAAACACAAACGTGTTAGAGGGGGATAAAAATTGTTCGGGAGGATTAAAACATCTTAGAAATGCATCCTCACCATGAATGGAGAAGCTGTTTTTTCACATTGTAGTTATCCCAAACACCTGCCTCTCCTGCCACCATCGGCTCCCCTGAAAAACAGAATTTTAGTTAAAAACATTGTTCATCTTGTGTACAGGAGAACAAGTGCACATAAATCATTAGATTAATGGGCCTTGTGATGATCACCTGTGCTGAGGTCGACTCCAACTAGCTGACCAGACTCTTTGTACTCTGTCTGCAGCTTCAGCAGGGTCTCCTGAGGGTCATAGCCAGAGTTATGGGCCAAGACCTACGAAAGAAGAAGCACAAAAAAAAAAAACAATTAATGCAGGATGAACATAAAATAAAGCTTTTTCATTAGAAAACTAAAACAAAGAGATAAAGCTGTTTTGGTCGTTTTCACTAATAAGTGGCTTGAATGTCATTTTGGATCTTTGATGTCTTTGAACTGTTCTTTATCCAGGATGGAATAATAACAGAACACCTTCAGGTATTGTCAAAAGCTTTGGATGCAAAGGTTTAGGGTTATCCTAGGGTTTCAAAAAGGGTCAATAGACCCCATTACTATTTGGGTAAAATGCCTCTTAGCAGCTTCTACCCTGATCACACGGTTTCTATAACCATATGTGTGCTTCTGGCAAAATTCAGCTTGAATAACTGACCTCTCTTCTGGGCTAAATTTGTCAAGTTTATTTAAATTAGTTGTTTTTTGGCACTGATGCAGCTTTTAAAGCATAGTCCACTTATTTTTAACAGGACTCACATCAATGCATCCCAGAAGTTCAATGTTTGCCTGCTTTATCCCCTCTGAAACCAGTTCTGATGTCTGTTTGGGATCGCTCTCCTGCTGGAAAGTTTCAACATCCATCCCAAACCGATACCCTCAGATGAAAGGAAGTTGAGGCTTTTAAATCTAAGGATACCAACTGTCCAGCAAGGTGAAGGTGGCATCATGCTCAGGGTCTGTTTCACTGCTAGAGGTGCTGGTGCATTTCAGAGTGAGTGGAGTAATTTGTCAACGTCTCGATCTTCCAACAGCCAATCTTTCCAAGCATTAAAGCCATTGGAGGAGCCATTTACTAATTCTAACAGAAAGAGTGGTCTAACATTCAGCTGGAATGGTACCCAAAACTTGATGGCTATAAAAAGTGTGTTCCGTTGCAAATTGCTAGTGAACATTAATTAATTAATTTCTGCCTGTGTGTGTTATTTTTACCCTGTGTAGGTTAGAGAAGATCTACAATAAATTTAAGATGTGCAACCACTGAAATTCTTTGATGCATTATTATTACAATGCTGAGACTGATGCAGATTAATTGTGCATGTGAACTTCTGACCAGTGAACACTCAAACCATGCGAGAAACCGTCAAAATGGGTCACCTTGGGGATGACTAGAAGAGCATCTGCAAATGCCTGGACTCCCAGCTGGGCTCTGCCTTTCACGTTGGGCTTGTGTTTTACCAGAGCGTCTGCCACAGCGACTTCAAACGCACCGGCACCAGACACAACGCAACCTGGAGGCAAAAAAAAAGTATTTTTAAAAGGGGGGAATGACTGCTCTTATATAGTTATAAAAGAGTTTACAATAAAACAATTTGACTAGAGAACAAAATCTGTTCTGAACAACTGAATGCATGTAGCAGAGACTAAACTCTGCTAACGCAGAGGAAAAGATCAGAGTTACTGTGGCACAGACAGGAGACCAGGGAGAGTCACAATAACGTCCCTGGGTGTTCGCTGTGCAAATAATCAAGATTAGTGAAATATTTGTTTAAAACGTGAAATTAATTCATTGATATTGCAAACTTAGATCAGGATTGAGAAGAGAAATTATGCGTTTTAAACATAATTTTACAAATATCAAGTGAAGAGCCTCCAAAGTTACTTTAAACAAACAGATTGCAACAGGCTGTGTACAAGTCGAGATTCTGAACAAGTATAAATGCAATAAAATCCTAGGCAAACATGTTACAAATATAGGTTTGTTACCATCTTCAATGGCGTTTTTGACGGCTCGCAGACCATCCCTCACAGCGTCCTTGATCTGTGTCAGGGTGTGTTTGTTGGGGCCCTTCACCAGCAGCGTAACTGAGCGGGGGTTCCCACACTTCTCAATGAACGTGTACTTCTCCTCCCCCTGAAAAAAAAAACAGGTGTTAAAACGACCTGACACTTGACCTTTACAGAAAATAAATTCATTTTATTTTGTCAAACTTCAGCACCAGGAGATGATGACATGGATACTCACTAATGTCTGCTCATAAACCATCCCAGCATGGCCCAAGCACTCAGGTGTGAGGTCATCGACAGAGTTCATGGCGATACCGCCGCAAGCAAGGGTGAGTCTGAAAAAATAATTACAAAACTTTAAAATTACTAATTAACACTCATTTCTCTTGTTTTTTATATTAATATTTTGGACTTTTGAGTACAAAACATTCACCCGGTTTGGTTTTATGATCTCTACATTCAACAAATCACAAAACAAGAACCTTGAAGTTGGCTTATGATTCAGCAATGTGGTAAAAAGCTATTTCACTGCTTTTGTGCCATTTGAACAAACTTAAATTAGCTTTATCTTAATATCTACAATACTTAGACTTATAAAGTGTGAACTGCATTAAATACAGATTCTTAAAGCACAATTTATTGTCTGTCATACTTTGTTTTGCCGAGTATAAATGATTTTTTTTCCCCTTAGGAGATGCACTGATCAATCTGCCAGTAATTGGATTCGGCCAATTACTGGCATTACTCGAACATTCGATCTTTTTCCCGTTCATTAAATGCTTCGGAAGTAAAAAAACTTTAGATCACATGCTTTATGCATAAATTGGGATAACCATGTAATTCCATCCTCCTCTGTTGGACTCAAAGCTTCTACCTCCATCATGAAGCTTGCAGTACAACTTTTTTCTTGTGTTGTAATTCTTCAAAGTAAATCAACCAATTAAAATCGAAATCAGCAGGTCAGACCTCCAAGGAAAATCAGAAAACGCGTTTGGCCATTACCAGTAAACGGGACCCCGTCCAAGAACCCTGGATTCAATTTAAATGCTTGATCTAAGGTTGAGGCACAAAAACAAAATAAAAACAGAAGAATGTCCCTTTTTGAATTTTGAATATCTGCACATATCTGCAGGTGTTTTTTAAAATTGATTATTTTCATCTGCTTCATAGTAAAATAGAGTCTGTAAAGCCGATTTTCTATTTTTTCCACAGCTATTCATAATTAGAAAATGGTAAAATCAAGTTCCGTATTTGCCAGACTGTAGGAACCCTGTGCAATACATGTAAGGTCCAGGTTTTTGTGATTAAAACAGAAAAATATTTGGGGAATCATCATCATGTCCCGAACCTGCATAGTTATGAACAGTGTAGAGGTAATCACTACTTCTAGTTGTCAGCAAACCCACAGTTCTTTTTACATTTGCTAAATTCCACATTTAATATTCTTCCAGCTGTTGCTGTTGTCAGTAAGGCACATGCTCCTTCTGCACTAATAACTTTAGGTGCTACATCTGCTCTTCTCTTACCTCTCCATGTTCCTCCTCTTTGCTCTGCGCAGGGCAACTATTCCTTCCTTGGCGAGAGCATCCAGGGAGAATGGATCGATACCCTAAAAAAACCAGAGAGATGAGCTGTCTTTAACATCGCTAATTAAGTCGATAACATGGCCTGTTCTGATCCGCTGAATACATGCAGGAGAGGAGCAGACTCTCCTGATGCAGAGGTACAGATCAGAGTTACTGTGGCACAGATACAGGAGACCAGGGGTAGCCACATTAGCACCCTTGGGTGTTCACTGTGCACATCGTCTGTTCATTTAAACCTCAACTTTCACCCAAAGCACATAAACATCAACAGACAGGAAATCAGCTCTGCGGTCATGCTAAACCCCCCGCCTCTACTGTACCTTCTGGTTGATGACGACAAAACCCTTGTTATCATTGGGACAGACTTTCTTCTTCAGGGCGATGATCTTCTGCACACGCTCCTCGATGAACTTCCTCTCTGCAGCCACAAGCTTCTCCCTCTCCCCAGCGCTCTTGTAGAAGAAGCCAGAGTTGACCTCAGTCTTTTCGTACTCCAGAGAGACGTTGCACGTCAGAACGTAAGCGTCCTCCACTCTCTTCTTCATGTCTGGATGTCTGGCCCCGTGGTCCAGCACCAAACCTTTGATCAGTCTGGAATAAAACAAGCCAGATGACAGTTGTTAGGTTTTCTTTTTTAAGAAAAGACCAACATTTCATCTGCTCTATACGTTAAAACTTACTGTGTGTCACTCTCAACCTTATGCTTCATCTCCATGATTTCCACCATGTACAGGTCGATGGGTTCATTGGGTTTAGAGATGGCGAGCACAGCATCCACCACAGCCTGAGGATAGAAAAACTGGTTCAAGATCCAACTTAACACTTTCTTACACAAACCAGAAGATTAAAGATTTTAAATTAATTTTAGAACAGCCTGTTATTTGTGCTCAAACCTAAAGGTTTATTTAGGTGAAAAAGTTGTTTGGAGACCAGCCCTAATTCAAAGTTGGCGACGCACCAAGAAATCAGCTGGTGACTGGCCTGATTTTCATCATGACCGTCTCTGACGGGTGACCAGTTGGTCTGAAACTCAAAATCGGATCTTTTTCCAATCAATGAATGAACGCACCATAACTAAATACAAACAGGCTGTGCCAAGTACAACACTCTTCTGTGTGCAAACAAAGACTCAACGCTTAGCCGTTCTCAGTATCAGTGCGACATTAAAGAAATAAGAGGAGGCACCAAGCTATGGAGAGCTGTTTCATTCAAAATTAAATAAATAAATACTGCTATTGATAAATTATTAATAAATATCCCCATAAAATAAAACAAAATAATTATGTTAAAAGAAATTTTCATTTTATTTTATTTAATTCATTTCAAAATTTATTTAATTTACTTAAAAGATTTATTTATTTCATAATGCAGTTTTATTTTGTGACACTTCTATTTTGTAAAGCTAATTTTAGCCCCTTTTTAACCCCGTTTTTCATTTTAAGCTCTTTTTATTTCATGTTCTTATATTCAAATGAGGGGGCGGAGTTTTATCTGCTGGGCGGCGCTGGGACAGCAGGGCCGAGCTCAATTCGTGGCAGTGGCCGGCAGAAGCATGCCGGAGGGAGCCAGGGGATTCTGGGAGGATGCCAGAAGGTGCCAGACCAGCCCGTAGAAGCCTGCCGCGGCGGTTGCCGCTGTTTTTGTGGAAGCTGTTTGTGCAATAAGTCTTCGTCATCCTTTCAGCACGTCATACACACACATAGTGCTTTTATTTCCCATCTCAAGTAAATGCAGCCACCTTATGTTATGGGTGTAACGCTGTTTATTAAATAAAAACCAATAAAGACATCATCATTTAAAAGTAACAGCCTATAACAATAATGACATCCTGTTTGCCGATAATCAGCATTGGTTTCCACGAAAACAGCGGCAACCGCCGTGGCAGGCTTTGACGGCTGGTCTGGCTCCCTCCGGCATGCTGTCTTCTGCCGGCCACTGCCACGAACTGAGCTCGGCCCTGCTGTCCCAGCGCCGCCCAGCAGATAAAACTCCGCCCCCTCATTTGAATATAAGGACATGAAATAAAAAGAGCTTAAATTGAAAAACGGGGTTAAAAAGTAAAAGTCACTGAAATACCTAAAGTAGCTTTACAAAATAAGTGTCACAAAATAAAACTGCATTATGAAATAAATAAATAAATCTTTAAGTAAATTAAATAAATCTTGAAATGAATTAAAGAAAATAAGATGAAAATGTCTTTTAACAATTATTTGGTTTTATTTCATGGAATATTTATTAATAATTTATCAATAGCAGTATTTATTTATTTATTTATTTTTGAATGAACAGGCTCTCCATACCAAGCTGTATGAAACTATTTAAAAGAAAAGTATTTTCTGTAATTTTCAGTTGATAAATTTAAGATTCAACAGATTTATTGTCATATGCATGAAGCATGTGCCATACATGACCAGATGTTGCCCTTCTTAACCTTTTTATTTTTTTAAAGAACTGTGCAATACAAAATATATTGACTCGCGAAAGCAAAGGCCTGCTTGGAGGCAAATATTTGGTTGGATATCATATTGCATGTGCCATACATTCACACTCTGCGATGGTCGCCAACTGCTCTTGATGCACAACTTATGTATGACTGAATGGCTGAGATGCTAAAGCTCAGAGAACATGGTGAAAACATCGTAATAGAAGAAAATGACCAGTCAGAAAAATGTGGCTTCACAGGGCTGAAACAATTAATCAGATTAATCGATTTTTGAAATAATTGTCAACTTATGTAGTGATTGGATAATCGTTAACTGAAGCATACAAACTCTATAACATGCCATTTGCTGAAAGAACAACCCACTCAGAGCAGTAATTAGGCCAAAATTGTACAAAAAATATATACACATTTTGTATTTAAGATGAAAAATCTTCTATATCTATAAATACCCTCTATCCACAACTTCTCATTTGGTATAGCTTTCTCTTCGCCTGGTTCAAATTCTGTAAAAAATGTCCTATTAAGCACCTTTTGCTCCGAATATTAATCGATTAATAAAAAAAATAAAAAATAAAAAAAACAGATTAGTAAAATAATTGCAACCCTAAATTTTAATATCATCGCAACATTAAGCAATTTCATGTTTTCCTGCTATTGTGTAACCCTACTTTTCTACAAACTCACTGCAATAGAAGAGTTTCTCCTAAAAGTACAAAAACTCTCACTACTTCAAACAGTCTCACCTTTAAGATCTGAACTATCCATTTAAAGCACAAATCTACGTTCTCTAGTATCTAGAAAACACACGAAGACTCGCATTTGGTGGATAGTGGCCTAGTGGTTAGACAGCAAGGTGTTTGCATCCTGGAGAGGCCCCAGTTCAAATCCCACAGCCTGCTACTCTGGGTCCCTGAGCAAGACCCTTAGCCCCTGAATGCTCCCCGGGCGCCACACATTGGCAGCCCACTGCTTCCTTAAGGGATGGGTTAAATGCAGAGGACATTTTCTCTTCATTGTGAGATCAATTAACTCTAATTTAAAATTTACCACAAATAACCATGTTAATCACTGACCTAAGATACTAAAGTAAACTGAAATGAAACAGGTTTAATCCTCACACACAAACAGCATGACATGACCTCGACTTCTGACGACCGCTAACAGCAGAAGGCTGGAAAAATTATTTCAAATGTTTTTATTTATAGTTTTTACTGAGAAATCCAGATCAACTAAACTGGTATTGAACAGTTAGAGTTGTAATAAAACTAGTGATCAGAAATCAGGCACGAAGTTCTGTTCCCATTGTTCCCATTAAAGTAATTGCAAATGTCTGACAGAACTGGTGTTTCAAAAGCAACAGCTCTTAGCTGAACCAAAACAAACCGCAACTTATATTAAGGACTTGGAGAATAGAAATCAAGCGCGGCAATTAAAAGGTTGTAATCACCCTGTAAAGTCAGTGTAGCATCAAGTGTGTGATGCAAAACAGAAAAAAATACACACTAATCAAGAAGCTGATGTTTATCTAAAGCAGCAGTGGAAAGAAATTGCCTGTGAATTTTGTGCAGAGATGCTTCACAATTAATTTTTATCACTACATACAGGTACACAGCATCGATGTTTTCAACTTGTTCAAGATCAAAAGGTTTTTTGTTTTAATATTTGTTTAGCATTCAATTCACAGCATAGAGAAAATCACCAGGGGGTTTATAGAATAACCTCTGCTTCAGTACAGCACACAGAGGTCCATCCCCTCATGCCTCACCTCAGTGAGCAGGTCTGCCAGCTCTGTGTGGACCTTGGTCCTGAGAGAAGTTCGGGCAACACTGATGAGAGTCTCTCTGTCCATTTCCCGAGTGACTTTCACTTCCTCCAGAACAGCCAGGGCTTTCTCTTTTGCTGCCTCAAAGCCTTCTGCAATTATTCTTGGATGAAGACCCTGCAGCACGAAACCAGAACATATTAAGCTTTGAAATGCATCCAGGTAAAACCTTATAACATTTAGGATAGTTTAGGAAAATTTAGATTGAACTCAGAAATCCCCTCCAACAAGCTCTTACCTCTGAGACGTAGAGGTCTGCCTGCTTCAGCAGCTCACCGATGATGAGGACGTTGGAGGTGGTACCGTCCCCTGTGATGTCATCCTGCGCAGTGGCTACTTTAGCAATTAGTGACGCTGTTGGGTGTTGAATTTGCTTAAGAGAAAATGCATTCAAACAAAGGCAATTAAAAAAAAAAATGGTCAAACCTATTCAATTCATAACATCAGGATTCAACCTTATAATTATCTTGCATTTAACAACTGATTCAAGCTGACCTTTGTTCATCATTTAATAAGAAAATGTAATTTTCATAAAGATCGAAAACGAGTTATAGAATAATATCTACCAACAAGTCGTGGAAATTAGATTTCAGTTAGAAATTCAACAATTCACATGTTTAATGGCAGCAGTTATTCTGATCCGCTGAATACATGCAGGAGAGGAGCAGACTCTCCTGATGCAGAGGTACAGATCAGAGTTACTGTAGCACAGATACAGGAGACCAGGAGGAGCCACACTGGCATCCTTGGGTGTTCACCGTGCACATAATTTTTCCTATGACCTCTCATATTCATTAAAAAAAATAGGACTTGCACTTCACCAGTGTATCCTGTAACATTCCTGTTTTGTTGAGCACTCAATCTCAACTACAGAGACACCGAGATATTAGCTTATGTCTAGATTATATTAGTTAGCTTAATCAGATCTAATCGGTGCTCAGAAACTAAAGAAAACATCATCTTTTACCACCAACTGCTGAAAGGTCAACGAGTCAATGACTTGATGGAATCTGTTGGGCTTTTAGAAACTTCTATACCAATTTGCATTTTAAGCTGAATTCTATAACATTAATTTGATCTGATAAACTAGGACTGAACTGGAATTATTGTACTGATTTGATCATGACTTGGATCAGTTTGTCTTGTAAAATGCCCTGAGATGACATTTGCTGTGTATTAGCATTGTAGAAATATCCCAAAATTATTTGTATTTTACAATGCACATGCTTTTTAACCCTGCAATGTAGTGTATGTAATTGTACCATGCTGCAACTCTAGATGTTTAACAAAGCTAAATGAAATTGGTATAATTTAAGTTTTATTCCGATTTGGACATAGTAAACTCTTTCAATAATTTAGCATGTCAACCATGCAGTAAATTTCCTTTCATGTTAAGATCGAGCAACTCGAACTAAAGACCCTCCAAAAGCAGAATGGGTGTGGTCCCCTAATTGAAGAAAACAGAAGAATAAAATCTGGACAGCTTATAATAACAGTAGCCATGTCAATATATTCCAGCACCAAACGCATGCAGGCTAAGACCTAACACAGAAAAATTAGTATTGTAAACATCTAAGTTACTTCCTTACCATCTCGTGTAGCAGGACATTTCCATCTTTGGTCAGTTTAATGTCTCCAGCACCAGACACCAGCCTGCAAGTTCACAAAGCAAAACAAATGTTTTTAATATTACATAAAATGGATCACTGCAAACTCGTACCGCGGGTGTGTCGTAATAAATTAGACATCTGTCACGCAGCCGTGTCGAAAACCCCGTGAAAAAACGTGTACTCGGCTACGTACTGGAAATCACAACTACTGGGTGGATTTCTTCTGGTTTAAGACTAAAGTACCGGGAGCTAAATATAAACTAATGTCGCTAGAAAACTCAATGGCTCATGTGAATACCAGTAAACTTTATAACAAGCACCGGTTTAAGCCGTTAGCCTTAGCTTGACTAGCTAGCCGGCTGATGCTAATAAGCTAACATTAGCTTAGCGGTGTCAGAGCCGATAATGACTGGGCATGGCAACTTGCGGCAGGAAGCCCGTTATCCGGCTACAAAAGTGCGACCTCAGTTAAAATAAAGTACCGTTAGATACTTTTTTCTAGAAGATAGTTGTTTTAAGTGTATCTACAAACCAGAGTCGCGAGGAAAACAAACTCGTGTCTATACAGTTTACCGGTGGCTAACTAATGTTAGCCAGTTAGCAGCCGCACAAAGAGCTCCAGAGGAACTCACATTTTCATGGTTCCCTTCGGTCCCAGATTGCTCCTCAGCACGTCCTGAAGCCCCCGGGCGGCACTAATGTTAACCGCCAGGGCGGCCTGCGCTCTGGCCACCTCTGCTTTAGGGTTCAGCGCTTTAACGGCAGCCATGGTGAGGCAGTACAACCAGCGGAGTAAAGCTAAAAAAGTCTCGCCGGCAGAGAGTTAGCACTGCTCGGGTTCGGACAGCTACAGAAAGGAGGGTCTGCTTCTAGAAAGCTCCAACACGTGTTGCTGTGTTGCCTTCAGGTGCCGACAAGAGGATAGGACATTTCCCCCTTTCCCTATAATTTCGTAAAAACCCCCAAAAATTTTCCCCCCCCCAAAAAAAGGGGGAAAAAAAGGGGCCCCTTTTCCCCCCTTTTTTTTCCCCCCCCTTTGGCCCCCCCCCCAAAAAAAAAGGGGGAAAAATTTAAACCCCCCCCCTTTTTCCCCTTTTTTGCCCAAAAAAAAACCCCCCCCCGGGAAAAAAAAAAAGGGGAAAAAAAAGGGGGGGGCCCCCCCGGGGGGGGGGAAAAAAAAAAAATTTTTTCCCGGGGCCTTGGGGCCCCAAAAAGGTTTCCCCCTTTCCAATTTAAACCCTTTTTGGGGGAATTTTTTTTTAAAAAAAGGGGTTTTTAAAAAAATTTTTTTTTTGGTAAAAAAATTTTAAAAAAAAGGGGTTTTTTTTGGGGGTTTTTTTAAAAGGGGAAAAAATTTAAAAAATTTTTTTCCCCCAAAAAACCCCCTTTTAACCCGGGAAAAACCCCCCCAAAAAGGGGCCCCCTTTAAAAAAAAAAATTTTTTTTTTTTTTTAAAAAAAAAAACCCCCCCCCACCCCCCCCCAACCCCTTAAAAAAACCCCCCCAACCCCCCCCAACCCCCCAAAACCCCCCCCCCCCAAAACCCCAAATTCCCCCAACCCCCCCCCCCCCCCCCCCCCCCCCCCCCCCAAAAAAAAACCCCCCCAAAACCCCCCCCCCCCCCCCCAAACCCCCCAAAACCCCCCAAAAATTAAAAAAACCCCCCCAAAAAACCCCCAAAAAACCCCCCCCCCCCCCCCCCCCCCAAAAAAAAAACCCCCCCCCCCAAACCCCCCCCCCCCCCCCCCCAAAACCCCCAAAAAAACCCCCCCCCCAAACCCCCCCCCCCAAAAAAACCAAAAACCCCCAAAGCCCCCCCTTTTAAAAAACCCCCCCCCAAAAAAACCCCCCCCCCCCCTTTTTTTTTTTCCCCCCAAAAAAAAAAAAAACCCCTTCCCCCAAAACCCAACCCCCCCCCCCCCCAAACCCCCCCCCAAAAAATTAACAAAAAAAAAAACCCCCCCCCCCCCCCCCCCCCCCCCCAAAAAAAAAAACCCCCCCCCCCAAAACCCAAAAACCCCCCCCCTTTTTTTTTTAAAAAAAAAAAAAAAAGGGGGGGGTTGGGGAAAAATTTTTGGGGAAAAAATTTTAAAAAATTAAAAAAAATTTTGTTTTTTTTTTTTCCCATTTTTTGGGGGGGGTTTTTTTTAAGGAAAAAAAACGGGGGGGAAAAACAAAAAAAAAAAAATTTTTTTTTAAAAACCCCCCTTTTTTTTTTTTGTTTGTACCTCACATAACTTAATCTTAATAACATCTCTGGAGCTCTGTGAGGTTCCCTTCTGCTACAAGTATTCCACCATCATCCCAGTCCCCAAGAAATGTACCATCGCAGGACAATATGATTACAGGCCTGTCGCCCTGATGTCTGTGGTCATGAAATCCTTTGAAAGACTTGTGTTGAAGCATCTGAAGGACATCTACAGACCCTGCTGGACCCCCTGCAGTTTGCTTACCAGGGAAACAAGTCAGGATGATGCAGTCCATTTGATACTAGATTTTTATCCTGCACCACCTTTTGCAGATGACACAACTGTTATTGGTCTGCATACACACAGGAGGTGGTCGGCCCTGGCCACTGTGCTTTCAAAAACCCCCTGGGAGCTTAACACAGCCCAAGCACGGGGAACCCCCGGAAAAAAAACCCCCAAAATTTCCCTCCCAAAAACCCCTTTATGTGATTATCATAGATGGAAACAGTTTTTCCTTTTTTTCCCGGGGACGCGGGGTCCCCGGGGGCCCCTTTCCTGGGGGAGCCAGGGGGGAAAAAGGTGGGGAAATTTGGGGCGAGCCCTGGGGGGGCCGGGCTTTCCCCCCTTGGGACCCCGGGGGGGCCCACACCCCAAAGGGGAAAAAGGGGGGCCCCCCTCCCGAAGGACTCACCACTCGTGGGAGGGGCAAAAGGGGTAGGGTGCAATGTGGTATGGGTGGCGGCCGAAGGCGGAGACATTGGCGGTCTAATCCTCGGCTGCAGAAGTTGGCTCTTGGGACGTGGAATGTCACCTCTCTGGTGGGGGAGGAGCCTGGGTTGGTGTGCAAGGTTGAGAGGTTCTGGCTTGAAATAGTCGGGCTCACCTCGACGCACGGCTCTGGCAATGGAACCAGTCTCCTTGAGAGGGGTTGGACACTCCTCGCTCTGGAGTTGCCCTTGGTGAGAGGCGCTGAGGTAAGGTGGGCATACTTGTTGCGCCCCAACTTGGCGCATGTACGTTGGGGTTCACCCCAGTGAACGAGAAGGTAGCCTCTCTCTGCCTACGTGTGGGGGGACGGGTTCTGACTGTTGTTTGTGCTTATGCACCAAACGACAGTTCAGACTACCCACCCTTTTTGGAGTCCGTGGAGGGGGTGTTGGAGAGCGCCCCTCCGGGGAACTCCCTTGTTCTACTGGGGGACTTCAACGCTCATGTTGGCAATGACAATGAGACCTGGAGGGGTGTGGTTGGGAGTAATGGCCCTCCCGTTCTAACCCTGAGTGGTGTTTTATTATTGGACTTCTGTGCTCGGCATGGATTGTTCATAACTAACACCATGTTCAAGCATAAGGGCGTTCATATGTGCTCTTGGCATTAGGACACCCTAGGCCGCAGTTCGATCATCGACTTTGATGTCGTGTCATCTGTGGCCGCATGTCTTGGATATTCGGGTGAAGAGGGGAGCGGAGCTTTCCACTGACCTCTACCTGTTGTATCTGGTGGTGACTGGCTCTGATGGTGGGGAGGATGCCGGTCAGACCTGGCAGACCCAAACGAATCTTGAGGGTCTGCTGGGAACACCTGGCAGAGTCTCCTGTGAGGCGGAGCTTCAACTCCCACCTCTGGGAGAGCTTCAAACATGTTCCGGGGGAGGTGGGGGACATTGTGTCCGAGTGGGCCACGTTCCGCACCTCTATTGCAGAGGCAGGTTACCGGAGATGTCGTTGCAAGGTTGTTGGTGCCTGTCGCGGCTGCAATCCTTGAACCAGCTGGTGGACACCGGCGGTGAGGAATGCTGTCAGGCTGAAGAAAGAGTCCTATCAGGTCTTTTTGGCCTGTGGGACACCGGAAGCAGCTGACTGGTACAGGCAGTCCAAGTGGCATGCGGCTCGGGTGGTTGCTGAGGCAAAAACTCGGGCGTGGGAGGAGTTCAGAGAGGCCATGGAAAACGACTTCCGTACGGCTTCGATGCGGTTCTGGTATGCCATCCGGCGTCTCGGGGGGGGGAAGAGGTACACCACCAACACTGTTTACAGTGGGGAGATTGCTGTTGACCTCAACTTGGGACGTTGCGGGTCGGTGGGCAGAGTACTTCAAAGACCTCCTCAATCCCACTGGCACGTCTTCCACTGAGGAAGCAGAGCCTGGGGACCTTGAGGCGGGCTCTCCAATCTCTGGTGCTGAGGTCACCGAGGTGATTAAAAAGCTCCTCGGTGGTAAGGCCCCTGGGGTGGATGAGATTCGTCCGGAGTTCTTAAGGCTCTGGAAGTTGTGGGGTTGTGTTGGTTAATACGACTCTGCAGCATCACATGGATATCGGGGGCAGTTCCACTGGATTTGCAGACCGGGGTGGTGGTCCCACTATACAAAAAGGTGGACCGTAGAGTGTGTTCCAACTATAGGGGAGCCACACTCTTAAGCCTCCCTGGCAAGGTTTATTCGTGGGTTCTGGAGAGGAGGGTCCGTCAGATGGTCGAACCTTGGATTCAGGAAGAGCAGTGTGGTTTTTGTCCTGGCCGTGGAACACTGGACCAGCTCTACACCCTCAGCAGGGTCCATGGGAGTTGCCCAACCAGTCTACATGTGCTTTGTGGACTTGGAGAAGAGTTTGGAGAAGGCGGTCCTGCCTCAAGTGGAGGAGTTCAAGTATCTTGGGGTCTTGTTCACGAATGAGGGAAAATGGAGCGGTAGATCGATAGACGGATTGGTGCTGCATCAGCAGTGATGCAGGCGCTGTACCGGTCTGTCGTGGTGAAGAGAGAGCTGAGTCAAAAAGCGATTTACCGGCCGATCTACGTTCCTACCCTCACCTATGGTCATGAGCTTCATAACCGAAAGAACGAGATCACGGATACAAGTGGCCGAAATGACTTTCCTCCGCAGGGGGACTGGGCTCTCCCTTAGAGGTAAGGTGAGAAGCTCGGTCATCCGGGAGGGTCTTAGAGTAGAGCCGCTGTTTCTCCACGTCGAGTGGAGCCAGTTGAGGTGGCTCGGGCATCTGGTTAGGATGCCTCCTGGAGGCCTCCCTGGTGAGGTGTTCCGGGCACGTCCCACCAGGAGGAGGCCCAGAGGAAGACCCAGGGCACGCTGGAGGGACTATGTTTCTTGGGTGGCCTGGGAACACCTTGGGATTCCCCCGGATGAGCTGCCCCACGTGGCTGGGTCTCTCTGCTTAGGGTGCTACCTCCGCAACCCGACCCTAGATAAGCGGAAGACTATGGATGGATGGATGGACCCCCTCCCCTCACAAACCTCAACAACACTGTGTCTACTGTGGATCATTTAGTTTCCTAGGAAACACCCTTTCTCGGGATCTGAGCTGGTCCTCACACATACCTTACAGACTCTTTTCGGAAGAAGGCCCAGCAGAGACTGTACATCCTACAGCAACTCAAGAAGCAGAACCTTCCACAGGGGCTGCTGGTCATCTTCTACACTGCCATCATTCAGTCTGTCCAGTGCACATCCATCTGTGTGGCACAGCCATAAAACAGGACAGGTCCAAACTGCAGCAATCAGGTCTGCAGAGAAGGATCATCAGGGCTGACCTTCACTCCATCCAGAACCTGTACAGGTCTAGGGTCAGGAAAAGGTCAGCTAAAATTTCTGCAGACCCCACACATCCTGGACACAAACTGTTTAGACTTTTACCTTCAGGTCAACGCGACAGAACACTATTTGCAAAAACCAGCCGCCACAGAAACAGTTTCTTCCCCCAGGCTGTCTCTGTTGAACAGAATGAACACTTCACAGCCTGAGTAGTCAATATACAGTATATTAATTTACAGGGTATACATACACATATGTACACATTGTTCATTTTATCTTTTATTCCCTCTAAAGTTTATATATTTATGCTTCATGTCTGCATGTTGTGAACGCCTGAAACTGAAATCAAGTTCCTAGCTTCTTTGTGCACACAATCTTTTTAAATAAAGCTGATTCTGATCAGATCCAATTCAATTTGTGGTTGTAACATGACAAAATGTGAAACGCTAAATGGATGTTTAAATGTGTGCAAGGTGAATTTACCTGGGGCTTGAGAATGACTAAGGTCCAGACACATTTCCAGATATATTTTGAACAGCCTGCACATTAGTACATATTTTATTAGAGCCAAAGGCACAACTGAACTATCTAAATCCATTATTCAATAACATTTTCTACCCACCTGACTTAACTCTGTTTTATTCATTAAAGCAAACCATTAGATATTTCCTTAAGCTAAAGAAAACATAACCTAAAGAAAACATGATAAAATATTTTTAAAAGTACATTCATGCCACTGAAATGAACAGTTGTTGAGATTTATGGTAATTCATTCGACTAAAACAGCATTTGGCAATTTTGTTGGGCTTTTTTATGACTTCGAAGGGGAACACCGGCACGTAACCTGACTGCTGCTACAATGGCCAGCAACACAGACAGCAGCAAAGAATCTACTATTTCTTTAGATATATTTCAGTCACTATCACAAAAAGACGCATCAGTCAGGAGAAGAAAGTCAGATGTCATCAGATGGCAGAGCACAAGTGCTGCGAAGTGCTCCGGCCATCTATTCAACCAGAGTCTATTTTTGCCGGATGCCGGAGCACAGCCGGAGTCAATATGCAGGAATCATACCATACCACCAGGAAATAGAACGAGCACAACATCCGGATTTTCAAAAATAATTCACTAAAGACAGACTAGATTTCGGTACATTATTTAACTTCCACAGAATGAGTTGTTTTGGACTTGCTAACGCATTTATCACTGGCTTTTATTGCGTTATCTGCGTATGGCAGATACAGTGTAAATCCAGGGTTACAGTAAATACGGCACTGAGTGAAACAACCGGAGGCGAAGCTGAGCAGCATGGAACAGCAGCAGCAGACAGATGGGATGATTCAAGATCTGAAGACACTACCTGGTGTCATTTTTTAACTTAATATTAGAATCTTTAGAGAAACATTTATTTAAATATATTGTATGTGCATATAATTTATCTTATTTTAATAATAATTTCAAATTATTACTAATAATAAAATTAATAATTTCAGACAATAACAGCCGATATCTAAATTTATTTTTGCAACAAGGAAGTGTTCTTACCTGCTGAGCCTTGATCCGTTTAGCAACAGCAACAACCTTTTCTTTGGCGATCTTTTCACATTGATGCATTAGGCCTTGTGGCTATTGCCTCTGCTTCAACATTCTCCGTCTGTCAGATATCCCGACCTCTGACATCATTTCTTTTGTAAATTCAGAGGTTTCTTGTTCGAAGCAGTTTGCCGAGAATTCCTCCGATCACATCTGGCTGTGCTTGGTGAGACCGGCCAATCTGTCCCTCCTCAGTTTTCCAGCTCTGATCCAGGAAGCTCTGATCCTCTTTGCCACAGGAAAATAGTGCAGACCAACGGCTGCTGTCGTAGTATTGCTGCAACCACCAGCAATGCACCGTTTCACCACATTAACGCTGTTTTTAACATTTGGCTTCTATCTGAACCGTTTGTCATTGAAGCTCACACGATGAATGACCGGAGACTTCCCCTTTGACGTCATTTCCTGGCACCTTTGGAGTTGCAAAATTTAACATAGAAATATGCGTATTTTGTGGCACAATTGTCTTTTATCACATCTTTAATATTTTAAATTACTGCCCAATTCCTTCAATATTCCGATATTTTCTTTTTTTTTATGCATTTGTGGGAAAGGCATGTCACAGGCACTTTAAAATACTTTAAATATGTAAATTAAAGCAACAAAACAGCAAATGAACAGCATATGCTCCACAGCTTCTGTTAGGAAAATGTTAGCATGATATTTAGGGTAAAACTCATACATTTATCTTGTTACAAATATAAGACCTCAACATCATGGTGTGCCTTGTATAATTAATTCAATTGAAATTTCCAGTATAACAAGATCTTTATATTCCCTAGGAGTCTGCTGATTGGTTAAATGATGTCCAATCTGAGTGTAAGAGGCAATCAGCATCAAGAACATTGGAAATGTGTGCTGAGTCAGATTTTATGTGGCAAAAAAAAAACAGGAGCGCTAAAGGCCTTCTATGAATCAGACATTTTATTCAATATGTACAACTAACACTCTACATTTTATATTTTCCCACTCTGGGGCGCCACTCCTCTGACAACAAGAGGTGATTTTAAAGACCCAGATTCTTTACAGACACAGAGGACCATATCTCTGGGTTGTTCAATAGGCCCCCCTACCAACAACATGGTGGCATTGCTTAAAAATCAATCTCAGAATACACAGTCACAATGATGATATTAATCTACTGTACTGGGATAATCCAAAACCAGTCAGTGTGCAGTAGCTTATTCTGCAAATATTCATTGGCTCTGCCTAATTAGAACACATTTTAATAACTCTGCATTGTTTTCACAACTGGGAGAGTCGGGAGTGTCACGATGTTAAAGAAAGAAACTGGAGGTGTGATCAGTTAAACAAAGAAGGAAGGAAAACAAAGCAAAGGATTCAGCAAATCATGTGTTTTCAGATGAAACCCAAGAGCTGAAAGTCTTTATTTTACTATATTTTTCGGTGGTTTTGTGAACTTCAACTTGTGAGAATCTTCACACATTTTTAGCATAATACCTTAATAATTCTGAAACAAATCTCAGCTTCACACCATCATCAGATAGTTACATAAAGTTTTGTAAACAAGTTTTAAGAAAAAAATGGGAGTAAAATCAAAACAGAGCCTGTTTCTTTTACTGAAATCACATTTAAGGCTCAATGTTTTTGCTTGTTTTGAGGGATTTAGTTTTGGTTTTCTACAAAGCTAACGAATCATTTTAATTTTCATCTCACTTTTCATGATAGAATCGAGGAGGAGGTCAAATCAGTAACTGTCTCTTCTGCACTCTAACAACTCAGTAACTCTTAAAAATAAAACAAGAAAAAAGGTAGAAAGAGCGATTTCAGAAACAAAAAGAACCAAAACAAGGAAAACTATATTTAGGTTGTGCTGAATTTCCTGGCAGTGTACGTTCTGGTGGTTCGTTACACTTCATAGGTCAGAGTAGGTGTGGCGCCGACTGCTTCTGTCTGTGGTTACTTCAGGGGGGACGTCTTCCTGGGAATCATTATGCTGGACTCCATGTGCTGAATAAGCGGGACTGTGGAGTGAATAAATAAGAAAAAAGGTTCCAACAGATATTTCAGTGGTTTAGATTTATATTTTTGTTTGAAGTTATTAAAACTCTTCTTATTATTAAAGTTAGTTAAAGAAGTTATTAAATAATTAATGACCTGTAAAAGCAGAAATGATAGAAAAACATTTAAAAATTGTTAAATAAAAGAAACCAGTAAAATTAGCAGCTCAAAGCTGTAAAAAATGAAAACTCTGATTGTTGCATCTCTGGTTATCAGGAAGATAACAGAGGGGGCGTTAAGAGTGAAAATTCTAACTTACCTGTGTAATAAACAACCTCATCCCAACCGTCCCGCTGCCATGCTGCATTTCTAATTTCGTCTCTGGTCTGAAGATCTTTGTAAGCTGGTAAAAAAAAAGAAGACATTTATTTATTGGTTGACTATTTAAAATGAACTTACAGCTTCAAGCCTACTGATGTTATTCTGAAAAAGTGTTGAATTGTGCAACAAGTTTCAAACTGGAGTTCTCAATTTCATAACACTAAAGTAGGTTTATTCCTTAAAGTCACAGACACAAAACTTATGCCTCTTAACAGGAAAAATATCAAAAATAAAAAACTGTTTAAGACCGGTTTATTATTGCAGGAAACTCTGCTCACCCCATAAGTGATGAACTTGGTAAAGGCTTCCGATCTGAGAGAAAAAGCCTCCGACAGCCTCCTGGTTCTGCTGGCGGATCTCAATCGCCCGTGCCCTGCAGAGTATCAGTTTAGCACCAATGATGCACTATAACATGACAAAGTTTTACCAGTACCTTATTTTGGTTTAGATTTGTGGTTAGATGATTGTTTAACTCATTGCAGTTTGATTGATTTCCAGCAACAAGTGAATCTCTCACTAATAATTTAATCATGCATAAAAAAGGGATAGAGTCATCATACTTAATGTTTACTTTTTAGTAAATAATTAAAATCACCTAAAAACACTGCAAAAATAATAAAAAAAAAATCAGGTTCAAGACTACATTTTATATTTAATTAATCAGATTTAATCCAACTATCTCATTCTAAGTTTTTTTGCTTTGTCCACAGAGGTTCTGACCCAGAACATTAATAAAAAAAAATTTTACTGACTAGTCATGTTAAAAATATGAGGAAAACTATTTATTATTTATTATTTGTGGAGTAAAAATAAAGAAAAGTTAGTCTTACCAATAATTTCCCCACTCGATCATTGTCCCTGGCTGGAATTACAGCAGGAAAGAAGAGAATGTTTGAGCTTTCTAGTCAAAAATGATCCTTTAAACTGAAGGAAGCTGGCGAGAGTAAAACAAAGAGAGTCTTACTCTGAGCTGGTACGATCGGAGCTCGTAGATGTTTGGTCCTGGACGAGGGACGGGTTCGTTCCAGAAGCTGAACTCCAGCAGCAGCTGATTCCTACGAGACAGCAGCATTTTTCCCCTCTCATCCCTGTAGTTCATAAACACCTACAGCGGGGACAAATAAAAACAAACCCATTAATCAATGAATCCAGAGCTGAACATCTGAAACAGACAAGCATTCAGGAGAGCGACTTCAAAACAAAGACAACTACACTGATTCTAAACTGTTTTAAGTGAATGAAGATTTTCTTTATGCTGTTCAAAAACAAACAAGCAAGGGCAGCAAAGCAAATGTAATCTGAGAAAACTGAACAAGAAAAATAATTGGGCTGCATCTAAATTTACATCTAGTTTTAAAAGTGCAAATAAAATAAAATCACAAAAATCATGTAACTCATGCAGCTGTTTTGGAGTATGTCTTATTAAAAATCAGTTCAGAAACAAACAAAAAAATATAATAAAAAATATAATGGTTTTAGTAAAAACCAGAATAAGTCATTATATTATAAAAGTTCTTTAAGCATAATTATCAAATGAGCAAAATTCCAATAAATTCTACTCCTAAATGTTTGATATTAATCTTAAATGTATATATAAAATATACGTGATATTCTGTTAGGGTCTGCATCGGTACACACACCTGAATCTATTATTGGAAAGTAACCACAAACAACATGAATCAGGCAGAAACTGACTCCACTACTATACTTACCAAACACACGACTGATTCTCTAACTCTGGAAATATCCTTTAAAGTTAACTAGACAGAAAACAGCTGGAGAACCACAGATAAAACACATGGATTAAACACTGGTCTGAGGGTCTATTTTATGGCCTGTAAACTTTGGCCTTCAGGTCAGCAGCGTACAGAGAGCTGAACTAATCCGGGACCCTGTTACCTTATTCTGCCTGAGTTTGTTCATGACTTCGGTGAGAGCCGGGTATCCTCCCCGATATCTCCATAGGTGAACTAGAATAGAAGGAGCAAAAGAGCCAGAAATAGTGCAGCTCTGCAATATGTTTTCCTCTGGGCCAAATATTCCTTCATATCAAAAACGATAGTTCTCTTTGCACCTCACAACATAGATTGTCATAACGCTGTAAAATCTGCAGCTTTATTCACGAGTCGGACCGAAAAAAAAGCCCACCACAATGAAAGCTGAGAATAAACCAAAGGTCATTGCTATTCCTCCTTATTTTCCATTGAGGGCAGTGGTGTGGGATTTTAAGGTTCACATTTTGTTCATGTTTAACTTCTGCATCCTTTCCCACCTTAACATCACAGTGCTGTGCCATTAGAGTCAGATTACAGTTCAGGAGTAACTTGATGTGACCACAGGACAAAATGGACAACAGCCAGGAAAAGTGCAAGACAAACATAGCTGTTGTTAACTAAATATAAGAGCTGTGACGCTGCTGGTTTGTGTCAGAAAGCAGAGAAACTACTTAACTACGGCCGCCTCTTGAAAGTATAAATACTCCTTGAACTTTTTCACAGTTCGACACATAACAGCCTCAACATTTCCCCTGTTTCTTTTGAAAAAATAGCTCAAGCTCAGTCAAATTCAATGGATACCACAAAAATGGATTTAACTCATGTCACAAATTCCCAATTGGTTTTAGTTTTGGACTTTGACTGGGCCCTTTTAACACGTTAATAAGCTTTGATTTAAACCATTCCATTGTAGTCATTCTCCTGGAAGGTGAACCTCTGCCCCAGTCTGACCCAGTTTGGAGGCTCCAACAGGTCCATCCATGTCCCCATCAAGTGACCAGCTTCTCTCTCTCTGCTGATTAAAGAATCCCCACAGCATGATGCTGCCACCACTATGTTTTGCCATTGGGATGTTGTGTTCAGGGGGATATGTAGTGTTTTTTTTGCTAGATGCAACATTTTCTTAAAGTCAGATTTGGAAATAAATAATATCCACCCTAATTGTGACAAAATGTGTAAATGTTGAAGGGATTTAAAAACTATTGCAAGGCCCTGTATACACTTTGATTCAACACCTAAAATCTATCTATTACATTCATTTAGCTTTTAAAATGATAAAGTAAATAAATCTTCTCCTTTTCCATTTTCATTAGGGTTCGACTCAACATTTCAAACTTTAATCCCAAAAAAACTATTATTCAAACATTTCTCTCCAGGAAAATATGCAATTTCTTTAGTTTTTTAATATAAAAACAACAAACTCAGCCTAACTTGATATTTCTGAAATGCAAACACTGGCTCACTCATGAAGCTCACAATTTCAATGTTTTAGCAACTCCTTGAGTCACAGTCATAGCATAACACTGAAAGCAGAGGATGACCAAAACTGATTCCTCTTGTTTTGTGCCTTTTGTGCAAAAAATGTTTCACATCATTTTAACAAGGCTGAGAGTAAAATTATGCAGCTAACTCTGCATTTCAAGCCCCAAATATTTAAAAAAATACCCAGACAGACAAAAGGTGAAACATTTCCTGTAACGGCTGCAATAATTATTGGAAGAAATTAGTATATTGGGTCTAGATTCATTATTTTTCAATGAGACCTTTCTTCTTTTAAAAACACATTTGCTTCCACTGGACTTTCTAACTGAAAAGCTATTAATCTAATAAGCTAAGTAGGTTTATCAAAAGCAATATAGAGGCCTGTTTAATTTTGGGAAATGTTGCAACCTCTTACCTGCCTGATCCTGCTCTCCGTACCATGTGTTCCAGGTGCCCACCAGCTCACAGGGGTATTCAGGATCAGCATGAATGGAAGGTAACACTGCTTCACTGGGGGCAGACACACATAGAAATGTGCAGTAATGTACTAAACCTGAGCTTTAACTGAGCCTCTGAGAGGGGTCAATCAGGCAAGGGGGGTTTCTTACCAAAGTTCATTGTAAGCATCAAGGCACTCTGGTTTAACGTTATGAACTGTTGAGGAAAAACAGGTCAGTGGACAAATAGCAAAAGGAAAACATAAAAACCTTACATTTCATGGAATTATTGATAATAAGGGAAATAATATATATACAGGGCCACAATACATACACTGTATTTTGTACAGATTGTTGTCTTCCTTCTTAGAAAGAAGATGAGAGTGAGCATCTTTTCTGGGGTCAACTTTTCTCACAAAAAGAGATTTAAGTCCTGCAAGCCCCCTGTGGAGAACATAAAATTGTTTTATTTTTCTGGTGCACAGTATTAAAAATCTGCCTGTTTAACCAAAAAGCTCTTACAACGAACCCTTCTTTCAGACCCCTTAAAAACCATCAACAGATATTCAATGAATAAGCGTTCAGATGAGGCTCGTTTGTCAGATTAAAATAACCTTTAAGCAGGTATTTAAAATGTTTTTAATGGCCTGATGTAATATTCTAATCTTAAATGTGTTTTCCTTAGCTGTAAGTCGAAAATCATCATAGCTAACAGAAATAAAGGCTTGAAAACATCAGTCTGAGTGTAATTGATCTATATGATGTGCCCCTTTTAGTTAATTGAGCCTATTGCACAAATAATGGGTACCTTTAAAAAGCATGAGATTAACAATAATCTGATATGAGAAATAATTAAAATGCTGACTCATAAAGTGTGCCCCCTCATTCCTTCAGCAACTGCTATATATATATCATTGTTTGCTTTTTCCTGGCAATGGGTTTTATACTGCATGTAATTAGAAAATTCATACGTGGACTAACTCATTGATTATGTTATTCCTTTAAAACAGTCCAAACTTATTCATATTTCTGAATAAGTATAATTTTAACTTAGTAATTAATTTGTTAAAGCTGTATTAAAGAGAGCTCCATTGAGGAAAGCACATCAACACTGATCAAAACAAGTTGTGCTGTACACTGTTTTGACCTTGAAGTTTAGTCACTTTGGGACTGACAGCCTCGGTTCACACTTTGTTTTGTTATCGTCAACAAAATGCAGCTGGAAGTTCGCAGATGTAATCACGACCGGCACCAGCATCCGAACTTTAACTTTTCATCGGGGTGACAATTAGCAGAAAGTTAGCAAGTTTAGAGCTAGTGCTAAACGGCTAATGCTAGATACGCACAAACGTCCCTACGTTAGCTTAGCCACCTAGCATCCCAGAGTTTGACATTAGGGTAAACTTTGACGAAGCTGAGCAAACTTTCAGCTGCAGAAACACCTCCGAATCAGCGGGTACCATCTGTCTAACTCGAACCTGGAGGTGACGGCGACCGGGACGTTGGCCTTAAGTCCGGTTCTCGTCCTGTGAAGGCCGGTGGCCACTCTTTGAAGGACTCTGCTCGCCATGTTTGTCTGGAGGCAGTTGGGAGTCGGAGGCTGCAGCCAGCCGCAGTCCGGGCTGTTTACTGAGCAGCTGACAGGGGGACGTAACCCCGGAGAACAATGCAGGAGGATAACGTGCGTCCCTTCATCACAAACACAGGATCACGTTTAATGCTGCTCAGCAGCACAATCATCCTGTTCGGGGTTGACGAAGTGCATGTTTTATTTGTTTATATGTACTTTCTTTACGGTTTTTATGCTTTGATCTACTGTTGGTTTTTAATTCATTTCTAAAACATTCACCTAAGCAGATCTAGTGTAAAAGAGCATTCATATACGCATGCATATTTTTATGTTTTGTTTTAATATGTAAATTAAATACTGAATCATTCACATGTTCAAAAGTTTTCAGTACATTAGACTACGCAATACATTAAATTGATGTTGCAACACTAATAATTCACTTTTGTCTGTGGTTCAGTTGTTTTGTTAAAAATCTTGGCATATTTAAGAAGTCCCAACATTGAGATAAATGTAAGACTTTTAAGACCTCCTGGAAATCCTGATGACACATTGTAAAATAAGATTTTTATTCTGGAAATCAATCTATTAGAGTAGGTGTAAATTACATGCACATTTCTGTTGCACAGACAACTTGTATTTTTATTAACTTTTGAAGCAAAAACATTACAGAGTGGCATTAAAGAAAACAGTTTTCTGTCATAAAGTAGGAGTTTGTACAGATGGGGAGTCTGCTGAGATGTTGAGCTCTTTGAGTTTTTCTGAAAGTGAAGTCTTCTCTTCAAGCAGAAGGTCAGACAGAGGTTCCACAAACTCTGTTCCTGCAACACTTTTTCCCGTCAGAGGATCGACCGTCCGGCCCACTTTGTACACAATCTCAGAAAGTTCATGCTTCACGTGTTTGGATCTTGCCTCAGGCAGAGCCTTGAGGAGGACGATATCTCCCACAGTGCACTGCTGCAAAGCATCATGGGCAAAGTAGGTCTTTCTTTTGTTGTAGTACTATCAAGGGAAACAGAGGGTGCATTTAGTTACCTTTAAATGCATAATGATATACACATATTCTGGTTAAACATATTTATGCAGAAGTATATATTCAGTATTTAGCTGTCAAAATTAGAGTTCAATGAAATTACATTATTTTGGAAAGTGTAGAAGTTAGTTATCTTTAGCCATCAAATACTGGGAATTGGTTTATATACTATGAAAACAAAGATTGATGTTTTTCCCTGCAGTCTAAGATATGATTCCTCAAAATTAGCCATTATAAATCTTTTTTTTTTTTAAAAGGACATTCGCACTAATACACGGCAAAAACATTATTTCTATTCTTAAAGGAAAGTGTAATGAAAAAAAGCTGAAAAAAGTTAACTATATTTTAGAAAAAAGGTAATGCACAAATCAATGAGCCAACTTTCCCTTGATCGGTGATCAGAAGGTCAAATACAGAAAGGTCAAATTTTTCCCCTATTAATTAAACATCAAAACTAAGAACTCCAACGTTTTTAATTCAATAAACTGTCAACAAACAACAGGATCTTTGATTCCCTTTTATTACTTTAATATAAAAACGCATTATAAGTCAAAAGTGAAATAGGCAGGTCATACCTCAAAGACAAAGCCTGACCAGTACAGCTCTAAAAGAATACAATAAAGCCCATGCCACTTGTTCATGTTTTTTCCACAAAGCAATCAGTCAGAAATATTACAGCTATAGATTCACCTTCAGCAGGTAGGGGTCCAGGACCAGTCTTGTCACTCTCACTTTTGCAGTTTTCTGCATCTTGGTCCCAATTACTTTACCGATGATCCATTTGGCATGGACTGAAACCTTTTTACCTGACATTTTGCTCAGCTTTACTGAACCCTGGAGAGAAAAAGAAAAACAAAACTATATGAAACGAAAACATGATGAAGGGCGTGAGAACAGATTCGCTGACAATTGGATTTTTGAAAAGGCAACGTTTTAAATATTTTCATTGATAATCAGAACTGCGTTGTTTATGTCCTACTGTTCAACCTTATTTATACAAATCTTTCACATAATCATTAATAACCAAAAGGAGACGGGACGAGCCTTTAGCTTTATAACAGCTTTAACATCGCAACCACATTCGTTTTAAAACAGTCAATAAGAAAAAAAATACTGTGATATGATTAAGAATTACCAATAATTATAAAATGCATACAATTAACTCACTGAAACCACGCTAAAGTAGTAGGTTAGAAAGGTCAAGAATCCCTCAGCTGTAGCTATTCTCCATGCTACTCATGTCGACTTCTTCTTGGTTTAATAAATGACGTCTCGGCGCACTGCCGCCGCCTGCTGGAAAGGAGCGTGATTTGCAGCAGCACAATAACCTCGAAGTTCCGCCATACATTTCTTAATTTATAGCAAATTTCTTCAAATAGAGACGTATGTGCTGATGTTTCTAAGTAATATGGAGCAGCTCAGTGTGTTTAAAAGTGTCTTGCTTCTTTCCTGCATACTTACTTCTTTAAAAAAATATTTACAACCTCAATGCAAGTATTAAGATATTCTGTATTACTGGTTCATCATGTGCTTCATGAAATATCTACTTTGGAGTTTTAAATAATATTGATTTTATCACTATGTTTCACCCATACTGGATCCCAGCTGAATTATTCATGTCAAAACTTCGTACTTTTCTATATTCAAATTTCCAGACATCTTAGTAAGTTATTGCCTAGTTTTAAAGTATAAATAAAAAGTTTCACTATGCATCTGTAGCAGATATTTCCACAATGGAACCTGCATAAAAAGCAGACTGTAAGGATGGATGGATGGATGAATTAACAAACACCTAGATGAATGGACGTGCCAAGAGATGGAAGAATAGGTAGATTGATGGATGGAGCAAAGGATGGTTGCAACTGTTCCAGAATGAAACAAGGAATTAATTCCTGAAATACAAATATATTTACAAGATCTGTTTTCTTTTTCCATATTTATCCCAACCTGGATAGTATTTAAATTAAATCCCAGCAGTTGAATCATGGAATTCACTTTTGCAGTAATAAAATTATATGTTAATTAGTTCACTCATTGTGACTTTCATTGCAGATTTATCAGCCATTTAAGTGACATTTCCACCATTTAAGCTAAAAGAAGCTGCCATCATTGACATTCCTTATAAAGATTTTTTCTATTCCAATAAAATATATGATATGCAGCATAAATGGCTGTACTTCAACTTTAGAAAGACAAAACTGGAACCAAAGAAAATTCATCAATGTAAACTTTTCAGCATGTTGCTGTAAAACAAAGTGGTCAAAATGTCTCCAGTTAGCAAATTCCACTGTTAAAATATATGGAACAAAGGAATGAGAAACACTTTGTTTGTTAAGTTTGTTAAGTTTAATTAAACGACTCTTCACATGACCCAGGTAACTAACTAGAGTTACTTTTTATTTGCTAAGTGTAAGTAAAAAGATTGCTGTTTTTTCCACTGCAAAGGACTCCTGGTAAGAAATTCAGATTGAACCCTTTCCACAAGATGGCAGCAGAGAAACATCTCTTCTATAAACATGAATGGTTTTTCTGCTCTTAAGACAAAATTATAATTCTGCAAATTAAAACACAGTAACAAACATTCACTGCTTACATTCTCAGGTGTGACCTGCATGGTCTCTGTGCTGCCCTGAGATGGGTTGGGGACCTGTCCAGGGTTTACACCGCCTCCCACCCAATGAATGTTGGAGATATGCGTCAGCCCATAACCCTGCAGGTATAAGTGGGTATAGAAGATGAATGGATGGATGGATGGATCCCTCATCCCTCTCCACTGACGCATGAAATCATTAATATATGTATTAGTATTATGGAAACACAGTAAAAACATCAACTGTATGTAACCTTAAAGTCCCACAGAGCATATCTCCCAGTAGGTCATCTAATAACAAAATGTGACAGCATAAAAGCTAAACTAACCATAACATATTTTAAACACTACATAAATCTGTCATTTCACCCACAGATGACAGCCATTTTTAGCTAACACAGTATATTGTATTGATAAATCTACTTTCTAATCCCACAGAAGTACACAGTATCCATGTGAGAAAAATCTTAAGTAAACCAACGATGCATTAATCAGCACAAAGCACACATTTCAGCCCTGAAGTTTGAGTTAAATGTCACCAAGCTAACATGTTCACAATTACAACACAACCCTGGTCATGATTTAAGAAGAAAAACGTTTGTCTTGTTTAAGGTTTTTAATTTAAAGAGGTGCACACTAACCTTAATTACTGGAACAGACAAGACAACTCGGCCAAAACAGACAGGCAGTGAAAAAAGTGGACATTTGACCTGATAATGGTGGATCTCTGTGGCTCCTCCAGAGTTAACTCTTGGCTGTTTCTCTCCTTCCCTAGCAGATCAGATAATGTGGTTTGCCGTGTCTTAGTAGGTTTGTGGTTTGCCATACTCTTTCCAGTTTTGTATGATTTATTGAACAGTGATATCCCAAAGCTTGAGATGTTGTTTCAGAAAATAACTCTTCTGTTTTAGGCTTTTTATTGAAAACTCGCTCCCTGACCTGTCTGCTGTGTTCTTTTATCTCCATGATGCAGTGCGTTCTCTAACAAACCTCTGAGGTCTCAACAATATAAGTAACCTGCTGAGGTTATGGTTAGCGTACTTTGCCCATGATGCTTTGAGCCCCTGGGGAACTCTGATACAGCTGAGAGCTTTTATAAGCGTCTGAAAGGTTGACAGATCAACATAGATGCACTCACACCATGATGTTAACAGCCTTGTCCCCGGGCAGGAACTGGCCGTGGCTCTGCACCAAGAACAAGCAGATCAGTCTGGTCTTAATCAGAACCATGTTGTAGTAAAGCCCAGGTCTCCCATCTCTGTTTCCCATTTAAGGCAGTGCAGCTTTGGGTTACTTCTGCCAGAATTACAGCATTACCCAACTTTAGTTTCCTTCATACAAGAACACTGAGACAATTCATAGAGTGCTGTCTGTGTACAAACTGTTTCCTGTTAAACTTGTCTGGCAAACAAAGAGAGGCTGAACTGATGCTGAGATGAGACGCGTGACCATCATCAATCACCTTTCCGCTTATGGTGAAATTAGCTGGTTTTATTGCTTTTACAGTCACACATCAAACTGTCTCCATATATCCATATTCATATCTTAATGCACATGCATCCAGGGTTTGCAGATACGAGCAGACTGGCAGAGCTTGTTATCAGCTCTGAATCATGTGAAAGCCCTGCTGCTGTGATACAACACAGAGGCCTGAGGGGCCATACATGAATGTTTTCTTTGATAACACACTGACCTCTTAATCAGCAGATTCTCTGTTTTCAGAATAACATGCAGGAATGATGATGGCCTACTTTCTGTAGCCTGAGATATTGGTCTTCAGATTTAATATATTTTGAAACAGATTAGATTATTTAGCTGGAGTGATTGACTAACACCATGTCTGAAGACCCATTCATGGGGGTCATGAAGGTTAACTGGATGTAGAGAATAAAAGAGAAATATGATTTTTAGGTGTGCCTGCAGATGTAAAATTTCTGTTTAACATAAGTCAATCAGTATCTCCTTCAGGTGTTGTTCCGCTCCTACTCTAAGAACCTAATCTGGAATTGTTTTATAGCTAGAAAATTGATTAAATGGCTACATTTAAACAAAAATAGATTGTAATACTTTGTTTATTGACTTCTACACATTGAAGTCTTTATGCAGGCTAAAAACCTGCCATCTAAACCTGTCAGAGTTGAATTACAAAGGCTATTTTGCAGACTCTATCTAAGATTAAACAACTGAAAAGCTTTTGTTTAATGAACCTATGTCTAATCTAGATAATCTAGCTTTTTATTTCAGAAATAAATCTTGTTTTACTTTACTTGCAAAGAAAACCCAGGTTGAAGCTACAACTGATCACAGTGATTTACTGTACATGCATGCAGTCTCTTCCTCTTTAAGGAGCCCTGGTGATGCTTCTTCATGTTTAATCTCCAATGCAAAGCTCTGCCGGGTAAACTAGCAGTATACCTTAGTAAACTAATTTCGGTCTGTGACTCCATATTGTTGCTTTTGAGTTTTCTGAGGGCTTTGACAGATACTGGCAAAACAGCATTTTTTCTACCATGCACCATGGTCTTAGAATAATCGATAAAAAGTTATTAAAATCAAAACTTTTACATTCAAGAATAATTTCAAGAGTATCATAAGACAGGCAGTGGAGGAGGAATGTCTTTGTTTTTCTTGAAAGGTCACTGTTGAATAAGCGTGCCATTTGTTTATTCGTTGTTTGTTTTACTTATTTCTGATTTGTGTGGCTGCTGTCTTGGCCTGGTCTCCCTTATGAAATAGGTTTCTGATTTCATTAGGACTTCCTGGTTAAATAAAGGGAAAATTGCCTCCATGCCAGATTAGTTAATATTTTTTTATGATTGTCTTAAAGTTCAGTCAGCTTAAAGTCTTCAGGGTTCAATGTTAATAGTGAGACAGGCAGAATATGTTTAGTAGAAAAGAGGTGTGTCGGAAAAAGAAGTTTAGGGGGACCCTTTGTGTGCAACACCACTGAGTCAAAGCTTGTTTCGTTGTCATAGTCGATTCAGTGTTATTGAAAGAGCTCCTGTTTGGGCTGCATCCAAAATTTTATGAGAGCTGGTGATCAAGAGGCAGATGGTTCCTCTTTAGGCCTTGTCTGTCTTTCTATCAATCTGTTTTATCTCTTTAGTCCTTTGTTTTGCACACTGTTGACACTGTTAAATTCTTTGTTTAATATCTGCTCCTGAAGATTTGTAATGAAGATGGTAAGCGATGCTTCATGACAGGTCAACTTGTCTTTTGGGCAGAGACCACAGTAATGTGCTTTCCAAGCTCTAGATTGTGTGTGTGGGTCTGGTTTGATCCCTCTCTGTTTTCAATAATATCTTTCAGCTTTGAGCTGAATTCAGCAAAACACTTGAGAAATGTCACATTGCTAGCAGCTTTATCTTGACCCAAAGTCATTTTGTTGGCATGTCTGCACAACTAATGACTTGAGTTTGACTTTATTGATCCCCAAAGAGGAAATTAATTTGCCCATCATAAAACACAACAATATAAACCAATAAAAGTCTAAGAGACACACACACACGCCACACTTAATAAAATAGATAAAATTGTAGCTATCCAGGACGCACAGTTCTGGAGGCTACATGCAGGTTAAAAAGTTTGACAGCTTCAAGCAGAAAAGATGTGCTGTAGCGCTCCTTAACACATCTGGGCTGCAGTAATCTTTGGCTGCAGCTACTCCATAGGCCTTTTTTTATGAATTTTTTTTGCGTCCTTCACCTTTATTCCTGCGCCCCAGAACACCACAGCAAAAAAGATGGCACTAGACACCAATGATTGATGAAACATGATTGCAAGAATATCATTTCCCTTTAATCAGATTTCACATTTTTATACTTTCTCAATGAATATGGTGATTCAGCCTTACTGCTGTTGTTAAAAAAGGTTTTAGTCTAACATCTTTAACAATTTTAAAATTTCCCTTAATTTTTATCAAGGTGGTTAACAATTAGTCATTATGATTAATAATTGTTGCATCCTGAGTTTATTAAAGTATTTTTGTGTGTGTACACAAGGCCTTATGTTAAAAAAGAAATACAAAGCTTTATCTGGCTGCAGAAGCTGTGTTGAGTCTGATATATGTTCTAGATTATTGGTGAATGACTCCACACGGGTCTAAATGTGAAGAAATTAAGGACATTTTGTGTAGGAAACAGTCCTGTTAGAAGGATGGAGCGAGGTTATTTTGCTTTGACATCATCATCATTATTGTTTTTTTCCCCCATATTAAAAGATCAAATGACCATCCGATAAACGATCTTTACTCAGTCTGTCAGTTCCCCAAAGGAGTTCAACATCTACTAGGTGAACTCTTAAGAAAATAGGTCAGATCAGATCTGCTTAAGCCCCTAAAATCATAAGATGAGTGAATTTTCTCCAGTTCAGACAGGGCATTTGCATGGCATAGCATTTAAGAAATGTAAGTATTTGGTTTTGTTTGCAGCGTATTGCAGTATATTTGGCATATCTAGGTTGAGAAAATTATGCCACTGAATTTTTCTAATGTGCCAGAAACCAGAGACAGCCTAGCTTAGCTGGAGATACTGGAGTCTTATTCATCTAAAGCACTATTGAAATGCAAGTTAGTTATATAATATTCTAACAAGGTATTAAACATACAAGTTTAAGTATAAAAGCAAATAAATATACAAAACATTATCCAAAAATAGTCTTAAAGTTACACTTAATGCTATTGAGTTTCAATAGTGAGTGTTGTGAGCCTGAAAGCTCACACACACCCATATGTTAGGGTTATTGTACCCTTCTGTTAAGTCAGTTCACTGTGTAAAGCTCAAAGTGGGATGTAACCAGTGCTACATCAGTGAGTATGCAACTAAGAGATGAAGCTGTCAGTTGCCAGTAAAACAACCCTGACAGAACGATAGCGTTTTATACCTTATTTGACTGCATGACTGTTATGTTAGTGTGGAAAGACCTCAGTACAGAGACTACAGTGAATCTAATCCATATGAAGCTCAGGGTCCTCACAGAGAGGAATCTAAATTATTCATTTGCTATTTGCTATAATACAATTCACCTCTAGATCTACATACTGTCTCTGTCTTTTTCTCACTTTACTCTTGAAGCACTGATTTGAAAAATGTCATATAAAATAACACCTGTGCAGTAGTTGTACTATTACTTGTGTTTTGTACCAGTTGCATTAATTGAAAAGTAGGTGTGCTTAATGTGCTACTAGCAGGTGTGCAGAGGAAAGAAGACCTGAAACTGACCACACGAAACAACACGTAGAAAATTAAATAGGAAGTAAGATGGTCAAAAATTGGTTCACATTAAACAGGATCAAATAAATATGGATAAACACATAAACAGAGATAAATAACAAAACAATCAGACTCTGACATAAAATTGTGCAAAACAAAGAAAAATCACAAATTTTCTGTAAAAAATTGTTCCTCTTAAAAATTCAAAAAGTTAAAAAACACAGGTGAAAATCATGTATACTTCTCTTTCTATTTCACAATAATGTTATTGTAAACCTCTGCTATTGGATGTCAGACCGCAATGTGGTTCATATTGACATGTAAAGACTCATGGTTGAACAGTTTGATTGGGTTCATAAAGACTTTATCACAGAAATCTGGGTCAACTGTTTGTTCTTTCATGTTTTCAACCTCTTTATTTCACAGTCAAAAGCAGAATAGACAACTTTAGAGCAGAGTTTATCCTCAATATTTTCATCCTTCAGTGCAGAGGAATTAGTTTAGATGTGGTTGTGCTTTATTCAACTTTACCGTTTTATAATCAAACCGATATACAGGGGTTGGACAATTAAACTGAAACACCTGGTTTTAGACCACAATAATTTATTAGTATGGTGTAGGGCCTCCTTTTGTGGCCAATACAGCGTCAATTCGTCTTGGGAATGACATATACAAGTCCTGCACAGTGGTCAGAGGGATTTTAAGCCATTCTTCTTGCAGGATAGTGGCCAGGTCACTACGTGATACTGGTGGAGGAAAATGTTTCCTGACTCGCTCCTCCAAAACACCCCAAAGTGGCTCAATAATATTTAGATCTGGTGACTGTGCAGACCATGGGAGATGTTCAACTTCACTTTCATGTTCATCAAACCAATCTTTCAACAGTCTTGCTCTGTGTATTGGTGCATTGTCATCCCGATACACGGCACCGCCTTCAGGATACAATGTTTGAACCATTGGATGCACATGGTCCTGAAGAATGGTTCGGTAGTCACTTGGCAGTGACGCGCCCATCTACCACAAGTATTGGGCCAAGGGAATGCCATGATATGGCAGCCCAAATCATCACTGATCCACCCCCATGCTTCACTCTGGGCATTCAACAGTCTGGGTGGTACGCTTCTTTGGGGCTTCTCCACACCGTAACTCTCCCGGATGTGGGGAAAACAGTAGAGGTGGACTCATCAGAGAACAATACATGTTTCACATTGTCCACAGCCCAAGATTTGCGCTCCTTGCACCATTGAAACCGACGTTTGGCATTGGCATGAGTGACCAAAGGTTTGGCTATAGCAGCCCAGCCGTGTTTATTGACCCTGTGGAGCTCCCGACGGACAGTTCTGGTGGAAACAGGAGAGTTGAGGTGCACATTTTAATTCTGCCTTGATTTGGGCAGCGTGGTTTTATGTTTTTGGATACAATCCGGGTTAGCACCCGAACATCCCTTTCAGACAGCTTCCTCTTGCGTCCACAGTTAAACCTGTTGGATGTGGTTCGTCCTTCTTGGTGGTATGCTGACATTACCCTGGATACCGTGGCTCTTGATACATCACAAAGACTTGCTGTCTTGGTCACAGATGCGCCAGCAAGACGTGCACCAACAATTTGTCCTCTTTTGAACTCTGGTATGTCACCCATAATGTTGTGTGCATTTCAATATTTTGAGCAAAACTGTGCTCTTACCCTGCTAATTGAACCTTCACACTCTGCTCTTACTGGTGTAATGTGCAATCAATGAAGACTGGCTACCAGGCTGGTCCAATTTAGCCATGAAACCTCCCACACTAAAATGACAGGTGTTTCAGTTTAATTGTCCAACCCCTGTAGATAAATAACAAAAATACGTTACCTTCCTCTATTTCCCACTTTCTGCCATGGCATCATCGGACAAGAACAAAGAGCTAATTTGCCTTGTACCTTTGGAAAAACAAAAAGAAAAGGTGGCATATAAGGCCATTACACCCGATTAGGGATGAAGACAGTGTGGCTCAGAGAGAGGCAGTGACACTGCGCGTCCTTGCGATTGGTTGTTCGGAGCACATATAAAGCAGTTCCATGTGGAGACTTTTTCCGCCGAGCAGTTTATTGTGATGAAGATTGAGTTTTGCGCCGACGTGTCCGTCAGCAGAATGGGAGCCTTAAGAAAGAAACTGTGTAAAAATGGTATCCATGGGAGAACTCCTGAAAATATATAGTATAGTCACCCCAGATAGCCAGTTCAGCTGTATAGTTGGGAATTTGTAACAACTATTGCCTCTTTTCCATTCACAGTTCCAGCACTGCATGGCTCCACTTTACTCTACCTCGCTCTCAGCACAAAACTGTTATGTTTCCATTGACTAACCAATGGTTTGACTCGCTGATGGCTGGAGGTGTGGCTTTTACCACCGCTTTCACCACTGGCACGGCTTTCAGTTAGACCTGCTCCGACCATTGTTGTCCTTACTATTTTTGGGCTTTTGTCGGGCACTGTGGCGTGCTGTAAAATCTGTGGCTTGTCGTTCTCTCCGCTACCTAGGCCAACAGTTTCTCATGCCACTGACACAAGGCTGACCAAGCTCATAGCCAATCAGTGAACAGCAGGCAGTTTACGTCACATTTCAGCCCTGCTCAGCCCTGATGGGACCTGCTGACGAGCAAACATCAAGAAAGCCAGTGATGGAAGTGGTCACAAATGGAGTGGAGTGGAGCCGGACCAAAGTAGAGCCCATGGAGAAGGGGCATAAGGTGATAAAGGCAGGGAGATATGAGCTGAACAGCTAAACTATAAACTGAACCACATGCACTCACTGAAAAAAAGGCTAAGCACCTAGAGCAGGGGTGCGCAACTCCAGTCCTTAAGGGCCAGCGTCCTGCAACTTTTAGATGTGTCCGTGACACCAGCCCTCAAGGACTTGAGTTGCCCACCCCTGACCCAGAGGGAATGGTCCTATTTGCACATAATTTGATACACGTGCAGACCAGCAATTGGTGTGAAAATGATCTGCTTAGATAGCATTACAACTATTTGGAAGTTTGATAGGGGACACATTCTGTTGATTCCTAAGGCTCGGTGTGTGTATGGTGCAACCAACTTCCATACTGGATGTACAGATGTCACAGTGGTCCAATTTTGGAACTAGTGGGTACTTGAGGGATCCCACATGTCTTTAAGGTTCTGGTCATCCAACACAGATCACACTATGATTGATTACACGATCATCGTATTGCAATAAGGAGCACAGATACATCTGTACCTGCATTTCCCAGCAGTGGTGTTAGACTCTACTATACAGATTTTCTTCCAGCACCATGTCTTAGCAACAGGCAAACCCAAATGTTAAACCCAAATCAGAGTTGGCTATGTTTGCAGTGGTACTGTAAGTGGAAGGACTTGGCTGGCGTCATGAAGGCGGTGTCAGTTCATGTTCAGTGATCAGTCTCAGTTTGGCATTACCGTAGTTTATAGTCATCACAATCATGGATATGATGACATGGAGAAAAAAGTCAGAAAGCTGCCAGAGTTCTGGAGAGACAAGCTGATAGTTACATGCATGTTCAACAATTGCAGTTTCATTACCTGGGTGATTAACTTAAAGTTATCACAGGTTTGCCCTCCACACATTTTAGATTTAAAGTTAGTGTTCCTTTAAGACTCAACGGGAATCCCAGCAAACTCCTTATGAATCACTATAACCACACCAAGACAAGATAACATGATTAAATTAAACAGTAATGGAGGTGGTACAAATGACATTTCCCACAGAGCAGTGAGGTCATATTTTTTGGCCTGAAGTCTGCAGAGACCTCTGGAGATAATGGAGCTTTATCTCTGAAGACATAAGGAAAACGTCCAGCCTACACTGACTTGTCTGTTCTACAAAGACAAGTCAGAAAACTGACTGATATGGAGCAAGTCTACAGAGAAAGGCTGCACATGTTTTAATCCAACATCTGGGTTTGATTAGATTGTTTATTGTGCATAATTTAATTCAGCGGGGGTTCAATGTATATGAGCAGTTTTTAAACCAGTCCAATAAATAAAAATGGAGAAATCAATATATAAACATATTAATTGCAAATAATTTTCCCAAAACCAAACTGATTACTGATTCATATTTGATTCTATAACCATGTATGATTGATGGCACAGCTCAGCAGACAGTTTTGATAGTCTATAAAAAGATTACAGTAACTTTATTAGGTTTTTGTTCTCTCTCTTGTGTCTAAGAAATGGGCAAATTCATAGTTTTAGCATTTAGGTGACGGTTTCAGCTGCCAAAATGTGTCATTGTTTATGTCAGAGCTGCCAGATTGTGTCTGATTCTATGTATGGTCACGAGGACAGGGCTCACTGCAGGCATTCACAGAAAGCAGAGCTCACAAACTCAGCTGCCAGAGTCTGAGTGGCAGCTCGCCTCTGATTGCCTCATGTCTTTCCCTCCTCCGTTCTCCTTCGGACTCTTTTGTTTTCCCTGTCCTTTGTAAACTGATTAAATTCTCCTGTTGCGTTTTGGACATGATTCAAGCTCCTAACAGTCATGGCTCTGGCATGCACTGGCAACACACACGTTGGACAGACATAGTTCAGGATCGCAAATGCATATGTGCTGAGAAAAAGTAAGTTTTACTGTGTTTTTACAATTTTTAACTTTAGATTATAGAGTGGAAAGAGATAAGAGTAATTGCAGCATTAAGGAATCAGTTTTATTAGTTACAATAAGTCATTGAGTCCCCTGAGTAAAGACACATTTTGTTGAAAAATAACAGCAAATAGTCCAAATTTTCCATGTGTCTTTTCATTTTGCTGTCTGTCTGCAGATCTGCCACTTCATTTATCTGTACTTTATTTCTTCATGTTTATTAGTAGTTTCCACTGTGAATAGTAGCCAGTCATTTCCAGATTATTTATTGTTCCTACCTCTAAGAGGTATGGTTGACAGTTCTATCTTTCATGCGCACTAAGAAGCACAGATGTGAGGTTTTACCATCTTATTTCACATTCCACCTCCCATCTCAGATCCTCCTTTTTTTTACACCAAATCACAATTTCATATCACATCAAATTTATTTATATAGCACATTTAAAAACAACTGCAGCTGGCCAAAATGCTGCACACACAAACAAGTAACAGTAATTCCAACATAAAGGTAAATACAGACACAGTGTAAAACAGAAATAGAAAAAAAAACAGAAGGGTCTCTCACACTGTATTAAAAGCCAGTGAGTATAAATGTGTTGTAAGAAGTGACTTAAGCCTGTGTAATACGAAGGGGGAGCTGGTGCCACAATATAGGCGCTAGAATCAACCTGGACCTTGGGACAACTAAGGACTGATGAACATTAGATCTAAGGGATCTAGAGGGTACATAAGGCTGCAGGAGATCAGACAAATATACAGGAGCCTGGCCATTCAGGGCCTTATAGGTCAGCAATAAAACTTTAAAATCAGTTCTAAAACGAACAGGAAACCAGTGAAGCGAAGCGAGCCCTGGGGAGATTTGTTTGTTGCTCTTTTGTTTGTGTCAATAGATGAGCTGCAGCGTTCTGAACCAGCTGCAGTCGTGAGAGGCTGACCTGGCTAACACCAGCATACAAAGAATTACAGTTGTCAGGTTGGGAGTTGGGTTGAATCACAAGATGAAGATGAAAAAGGTTTCACTTTGGATAAAAGTCTCCATTTTAAAAAGGATCTTTTTACAACAGAGCTGATCTGTTTCTCAAGATTGAGACTGGAATAAACCTCTCTCACGGCTCCGTACGACTTGGGGGTACAAACTGGTGAACAAGCAAACTGCCCTTTAGCCGCGGACCACAGTTGCCCATCAACAAGGACTGTAACTGTGGCCGTCTTGCTCCACAAGCTGCAATGAAAGACTTATGATGCTTTCAATGCAGTCTCAGCAGTTTTAACAGTGTTCCTTTCAAAGGTTAGCTCCTATTTTGTCTTCATCACCAAAGTTAGCACAAGAAAACAGAAATGAATAAACATCTCGGTGCCAACCAAAATATGATGTGCATATCTAATGTGTAAAAGCTCAGCTGTCTGGGTGAGATACGCTGTGAGAGACTGTGTGGCTGGGTAACATCACGGGTGTTGGACCCAAACGGCCTCCCACCTGTTCTCTCCAGGCGGGGAATTTATCTGACATTAATCACATCAATAAGGAGGTGACTGAAGGAGGTCACACGGTTAGTGTGAGTTTATACAGCCAACAGTCATACTCAGTTACCGGATTAACCTACTGTTATTTGCAGTGTTTCGATTTCTTAAATAGTCTGTTGTTCTTTATGCACAAATATACATGTACATTTTTTTAAATATTAAAGGATCCTACTCAGTTGCAAATTTCTTGGACTCCAAGTATGCTACTTTTAATAACTGAACAGCATTATTTTCTATATGCTGTAAATTTGCTCCTACTGTACAGTCTGTTTTTATAGTTTATAGCTGCTGGTACACCTGAATTTCCCCACTGAAGTACAACCAAGGATGTTCCTATATTTCTATTCTATCTAAAATGAATGTCCAGTGATGCTATAAGCCAGTTTTTTGTCTGACTGACAGAAAATCACCTGATCTTGCTGAATATGGCCTAATAAGTGCAAACCCATCAGTAAAAATAAATAAAATAATAAAAAGCCAAATGGATTTAATTATTTTTGTCTTCAGAGGTCTTTACACAGTACTCTAATACGACAAAGTGAAAAGTTTGTTTGAAATGAAAATTTATTAGAAATAACAGCAAAAATCTAAAGAATGTCATGGTGCCTAAAATTGAGCTCAGGTGGATCTTACTTCCAATGATCATTCTTCAGATGTTTCTACAACTTAATTAGAGACCTCTAAAGCTTGATTGTGTCAAAGCACCAGTTAATAGAATACAAAAAACTTTCAGCAGCACTGAACATCCTGAAAAGTATTCGGGTCTCCAGAAATGTAAGAGGTTTGGAACCATCAAGACCCTCCAGATCTAGTTGTCCAACTAAACTGAGTAATCAGTGAAGACGGGCCTCTGTCAGAGAGGTGATCAAAAACCCAGTGCTGGAGTTCCAGTGTTCACTTGTGGAGATAAATACATCCAGGAGGTCAACAGTTGCTAATTCACTCCACCAGTCAGGCCTTTATAGTACAGTTGCCAGATGGTCGTGTCACCAAGCTTGATCTTAGCAGAAATGCACATCAACGACTGTCAGACCAGGATAAACTAAATTCTTTGGTCCGATGAAAAAAATGACCTCAACTCTGAGTGTCATGTCTAGGGAAAAACATCACTTTGATCACTTTGTGAAGACCATCCCTGCTGTAAAGCATGGCTGTGGCAGTGTCATGATAGGGGAAGTACTGTGTGTCAGGAACAGAGAAACTAGTTTCTATAGAAGGTAAGATGACCACAGCCAGATGTAGAGATTCTACGAAAAAAAAAAAAAAACTGCTCCTGGCTAAAGAATCATTATCTGACACACCAAAGACCCAAAACACACAGCCAAGAGTAGCTTCATGTGGAAGCTGTTAATGACCCAAGCGGCCCACTGATTTAAATCCAAGTCAGCATCTCCAGAAAGACCCATAAACTTTCTGTCTACAAATGTTCCTCATCCAACCTGCTTGAGAGGAGCTGCAGAGAGTCACTGTAGAAACCTCCCAAGAATGGGTGAGTCAATCTTGCACAGGCATACCCAAGATAACTACAGGCTTTGGTTGCTGCCAAAGGTGCTTCAAAAAGAAGAGTTTTTTTAAAAGAAAAAACTGAATTCAATACATTGTGGAATCAGGTTGTAACAAAACAAAAGTGACGTGTTGTGAATGCTTTCTAGATGGAATGTATCTTTTAAATGGTTCATGCATTCCACAACCTTTACAGAGCGTAACTTATTAAGAACCATCTAAAGCAACCAAAACACTTTGACCACTTAAATACAGATGTATATTGACAAGAAATTTTCAGATCTCCTAGAAAGAGTGTTTTGTAGCTAAAAACTAACTTCTGTATGCACATTTTGAAATGTCACACACAGGTCACTGTCATAATGCTGTTCATTTGGTGCTGGACCAAAAGCAGACAAGCACGGAGAAAAGCAGAGTGGGATCAAAACTCCTTCTTCAATTTAAAGAGTTCGCTTACATGCAGGCGAGGCGCATGGTTACAAGATAATCCCGATCACAACGTATTTCAAACAGAACCTAACATAACAGGATCTGAAGCGAGGACAAAATCCAAAAAAGACGCCGCATGGAACAAAGGACAAAGATGAACTTAAATACAAACGAAGGTGGACATGAAACAATAGGGCAGGTAATCAGGGTGAACAGGACACAGGTGTGGACAGACTAGGAGACTGAGAGGCAGGTGAACCAAATTAGGAGTAACAGGAACATGAGGAGCTACACGAGGAACAAACTGTAAACAAACCCAAGGAACCAGAACACATGGGAGAGAACAGAGACAAGAAGGACAGGGCAGGAAATAAACTTCATAACTAAAAACAGGAGGAACAGATCTAAACAGACAATCATCAAACCCATAAGAACACAGAGCAAAGCAGAACCTAGACAACCTATAAGGAAAGGAAAACGCACCTGAAACATAGAACCACGAAATCACCATACACTGCAGTAAACAGAAAAACACCTGACTGAATAAACGTAAACAAATACCAACCAAAAAACACACACTGTGACAGTTACACGTGGAAGGGTTTAAAAAAAAGAAATACCCATATCTTCTGTAGAGCATCTTAAACCATTTGATGTTGAATATTTGTTTGTGATTTCGAGGTTTGTTAACATCTTTAAAGCATGCAATGCAGTTTTCTAAAACAGGACTTTAATATTGCAACAGGATTCAAAAAGTTAGAAAAGCAATTTAAAGAAATACAAAAAGCCTTTTACAACGAATTATCTGTTGCTGCACTGAGAATAAGCATAGCTACAAATGGCTAACATTTACTTTCAGTCCAGCTATGAGATGTGGTTTAAAGTTGTAACACAAACTTCTGTGTATTTTAATGGTACATACCAAACCAATGAGCTCAGTTTTGTTAACAAAGCTTTTAACGATGGGATCATAAATCATAACTGAGTGATAAAATTCTTAAGAAGCACTATTTATGATGTGATGACTGCCACCTTAATGGTGAAAGGTATATTTAGTGAGAAGCCTTAAAACAAGGATAAAAGACATAAGAATGTCTTCCTCCTCTGGATTGCAACTGAACAATTAGACACAAAATTAACTGCAGAATAATCCTTGTGTGTGCGTGTGTCTGTGTGTGTGTCTGTTGAGGCCTAATGATTTATATACTGTCTGCATGAGGGTTCTGTAAGTGTTTTTGGGAGTACCAACAGTCTAAGGTATGATTTTCCATGCTAGATCCTAAAATACAATAAATTACTGGCTATCACATGTCAGTGTTTCCCTCATTCTACCTGAAATATGGCAGCTTTGAGGGTAATTAACAAAATCTGATTTGCATTTTTAGCACCTAACTGAGGAGAGACAAACCCCACCCACATGAAAAATTCAGGCAAATAGGCTGAGCGGTTAATGCTCCGTTTGTGCTGTTTTGTGCCGTTAAAATGTCGTTTGTGCTGCTATGGTTTCCAAGATATTATTAGTTTTAATTTCGCCCAATGACAATATTAGTTTTTTGAAATGATTTGAACATTAAGTTATAGCGGCCACAGACCACAATACATTTGATCAGTTCTGGTCACAGCATTTGCAGGCTGCTGTTGCTGAAATCCATTGCCACAGACGGTGGTCTTGATGTCTGGCGCGGACCACAGACATAATAAATTAAGGGGAAGTCATGTGATCATCTGAAATTCAAAGTGGCAATATCTCAGAAACCATAGCTGTTATGATTAGGGGTTGTTTGGTTTTTGGTTTCTGTTTTTTTCTTTATGTTTTTACAGTTAAGGTTTTGAATCATGTTTCTGTTTGTTTTTCTGGTCATGCTTTAGTTTTGTCAAGTTTGGTTTTAGGATCTGGTTATGTTTTTGCTTCATGTTTTTCTAGTTATAGTTCTATTTTGTTTCCTTGGATTTGCGTTCTAGTCAAGCCATGTTTTGCTCCTGTCACGTTGTGTTCTGTTAATCAAATTTATCCGGTTCACCTGCACTTTGTCAATCTGTCTTGCTTCACCTGGTTTTCACTCCATATATACACACCTGTTCAGTTAGTCATTGCGGAATCATTGTGTCTCAACTCATGTCTTGTTTTGTGGACCATGCCATGCCTGTCAAGCCAGCCTGCTTCTGTTTTGTTCCTGCGTCCTGCAGTGAGTGAGTTTTTTGTTGATTTTTTGTTGATTTTCACTTACCATCACGCTGCCTCCTCGTCTGCATCCTGGGGTCCAATATCTCGCAAGTTGTAACAATAACAGCACAAACGATAACTGTAACGGCACAAACGAAGCAATAAGCGCTCAGCCTATTTGCCTGAATTTTTCATGTGGGTGGGGTGTCAGCTGTGAGAGACCAGTCTTATAGAACAAGGCGAGAAGCCGGCAGGACAATAATCTGACAGTTGTCAAACGCAGCAAAGGCTGTATCAGGTTTTCTTGCACCAATATGGTGTTGTACAATAACATCTGAACAGGAGAGTTGATAGATGAGAATCTGAGCCCTCTCATGACTTGAACTGGAAAATGAGATGATTTCCATCTGATAATTGTCTCCATCTGGTCCTGATATAGTTGTGCTGACAGATGTACTCATCTATATCTGCTCAGGTTGGTTATTCTAACCTAAACAAGAAGATACATGAACTCAAACTGTGCTATGGGGCCATTTGTTGGAACAAAACAAAGTTTATATAACACATTGTGTGTGTTGAGGTTTTTATTGGCTAACTTAATGATTTTGGTAATCTATGGAACATATAGTTGCATACACAACATATTTAGACATCTATATGTATATTTAATATCAATTATTATGTAGATTAAAAGAAGAAAAACAAAGACCTTTTAAAACCTTTTGTAAAATGTAATAAAAAAAAACTGAGCAATGAAAGTGAGCAATAAATGTGGTTCTAGTCCCCTGAAAACAAATAAAATCAAACATAGGTGTATCACATCAGGTTTGTTGTGCTCCTGGCTGTTGAAGCGAGAGCGAACACCATGGTGAGACTGAAAGAGCTTGCTGTTGATTGTAGCAGCTTATGTGTCTGGTAATAAGGGATTTAAAAGGTCTCAAAATAATTTTAAATCAGCAATTTCACTGTACAGAATTAGTCTACAAGCGGAGGACATTCAAACCAATAGCCAACATGTCCAGGCCTGACTGTCCAAGACCAGAGAGCAGACTGCAAGATGCTAAAAGAAGTCTCCAGAAACCCTAAAATTCCATCACGGGACCTACAGCATGCTCTTACTATTGTCACAATGAGGGTGTATGCCTGTACAATCAGAAATAGACTGCAAAAGTTTAACTTTCAAATTGGAAAACGTGTGAGAAGGAAACTTTGGCTCTCTAAGAAACACACAGCCAGACTAAAGTTTGCCAGAGAGAATGTAACCAAAGACCGTGAATTCTGGAATAATGAGTCTAAAACTAATATATCTGGACACCACAACAGAGGACATGTTTGGCATAAACCAAATACAGCATTCCAGGAGGAGAGCCTTGAACCAACTGCGAAGCATAGTGGTGGAAGTGTGACGATGCTGGATTTTTCCAGTTTCAGCTTTAGATAAGAGCAACTTTTGACGATGTAAGGAAGATAATTTACGGTCTGTTATGAAGCAGGAGCTGCACAGAGATGTTACTGACAGAGAGCTACCAGTTGGTGCTAAAGATGGTGCTGCGCTGGTGGAAATACAAAGAATGGTAACAAAGAAAGCACTGTTTCTGGTTTAGCTCTAGAAGCAGTTTGATGGAAAAATCTGGCAGACTACAAAGGGAAACTTACCGACATCCTGCAGGAAACTTCAGGTTATAATTTTGGGATTCTCTTAAAATGAATGCAGCGCTGTGATTGGAGTTTTGGGAAAAATGCTGCTTCAATATGCAAACAACATAAAACAAAAATAATAAATATCTAATGGAACAAACAAGAAAGCTAAAAGTAATGGAAATGGCTTTAGAATCAGGATGTTTTTTTTTTGTAATAAGTGATGAGGCAGTTTTGCTGTGTTTTTATTGTGTGTGTGCTATGTGTCAATGAACACCTGATGTGAGGTAAAACGCTGACCTCACTCTTCATTTACATTAGTCTGCCTAACGACATTTAAAACATGTGAAAACAACGGTGACACTAGGTGGAGTGAGGAAACATTTTAGGAAACAAAGACAGTCTGGTTTCACTTTCCTGCATCTTAAATCCAATCTCTGACATCACAGAGCACTGACCTTCTGATTTATGCTGAGCTCACAGCCTCACTGCAGAGCACGTCTTACTTTGACACTCCTGCACAACCAAAAGGCTGACATTTGATGGAAAACTGACATCACTGACCCCTCTTCCTCTGTCAGACACAAAGTGACCTAACCTTTAAGGCGTCTAACTCTTTGCTGCACACCTTCTTATCCTGTTTGTTCTTGAAATCTTCATGTTTTAGTCTCTTTTTATTTTCTCTTCACTAAACACCGATGAATAGACCAGCCGTATATCACAGCACAGCAGTGTTTATGTAGAGCACAGCTCTTGATTTTGTGTTGTTTCAACCTTCCAGGGAGGCGAAGCTGCTCCCCATTGTGCTGGGGGGTCACCATGAGTCATGAAAAGGGGCCTGAAAATAATAAAGACATTACTGAGCCAGGCTTTTTTTATATAAAACATGTGTGATTACAAACCACTGTTGTTTGTGCTTACACATAAACTATTCGTTTTGCCTGTGTGTCTATTTATATTAGATAAGAAAACACTCTGTGGGGGTTCAAGGGCTAACATGATGCAATTCTGCCTAAATGCTTTTAATACTACAGTACACTCTAATCTTCTGTGCTTTAAGTTTGCTCCCAAACCTTTCTTTGCCAAAATAACAATTAGTTTTTGCAAACAGAAAAGAAACAACAGGAATAAATAATGTGTCCTATAAAAATGTTTCATAATGTTTTGTTTTTATTAGTCTTGTTGCTGCTGTGTTTTGGGGAACTCAACCTGTTTTATACTTTGCTTTCAATTAGCCATAAGAGGCTTTGAAGGTCCCTCAAGTCCTTTTTTATTTTGGTTGTTTTCTCATTAGTTTTTGTTCTGTCTCTCGTACCTCATGATTAAAAATATGAGGATCTTTCTGTACATTTGCTTAGCAGTTTAACGCTAAATAATTTTCAAGTTTCCTACATGTTTTTATGTCAAAATTGACTTTCTAACTCAGGTTTCCAAAGTTCTCTGTCTATTTTGTAAGCATTTTTAAGGTATAAATACAAATGTTGACTATGAATGACAGAGTTCAGGCTTTAATGCCACAATCTGCAAAAGACAGAGAGGACAAAAGATAGAGAGGACAAATCTATTTGATGGATGGACTGAAGATAGCGACATCAAGAGACAATGAGACAGTGGATAAAGTTTGGAACAGTTATCTTTCCAACCTGTTTTGTTTGTCATACTTATCCAGAAATGTATTAAATACTCATTAATTCTTGAATTGGGACACCTAATTTAACCAATGGACCAGTTTTGTTTTTAACATAACAGAAAACCTAAAAAACAAATTTCTTAATAGATTATTTGCTATTAAAGATATAAAGTTAGTAAAGGTTTATATAACACGGTTTCACAGACTGATGTCATAAAGTGCTTTAGAATAAGCACAATATATTTCAACTAAAAGTCCTTCTGTTACAATTTCTATTGTTACTTCTCAAAAAAACAACCAAAGCGAACAGTTTGACAGACATGAAAAAGTGTTTTTGCACCAACAAGATGGTTTCCAATGCTTTTTTTTTAAACTGCACTTCTGAATGTCTGCAGAAGTATTACTCATGACATATTTACAACATTACAAGTAAATTTGGCTCAACTTCTTTGTATTGTACTTACACAGAGGTTTAAGTGGATTTATAGAAACAATAATCGTCACATACCTACAAGCTCAGGCTTACACTGCCAACCCTTCCACAGACAGGTTAGACAGCTTAATTGGAGATGCATGTTGCGACCACACATGCTCTAAAATGAACAATTAATGTTACCGAGTTTTACAAGGAGACAAAATTCCCAGGTGGATGCCTGATGTACCTGACTATTTCCCTATGTGCAGAGAGGAATAAAATACTTTCATCATGACACATTTTAAAGCATTCACGCCTGTGTGGGCTTATTAGCAAATGTCAGTGTAATTGCAAGTTTGAGTCAGTGACTAAAGGTCAAATCAGTCAGCCCTGGATGTTTAAACCGATGGACGGTTAAGTGTGTCATTATTCTCTGGATTTTTGTCTCTGCCCTTAGATCTATCCTCTATCACATATTCTCCCTGCCTCCATCTCCTAGAGGGATAAATTAGCAGCCTGAAGGGGGTGTGCAGCCCCTCACTTCACAGAAGCCCATATATAGACCGCAGACATTAGGTAAACATAAGGTAGACATTAGGTAAACTCAAAACAGGCCCTACTCAGTCAGCTGCATTATTTGTAACACTGATACACTTCTTTGAGTTGGCATGAATGAGGGCCCCGCAGGTTGAGTAGATGGGTGTGGGAAGTGGACCACAGGTGAATGAGAGAGACTAGGCGTGTTTGTAGTGATGATGGCTGTCAGGGTTTGCATGAATCACTCTGTTTACACACGTTACCACACTGATGCTAGAGTCATGTTAAGAATAACAACCTGAACCTTGTTGAAAAGGTTTCTGGCAATAGATCCTGACACTCTGCCCAGTTTCTTATAAGTGGTAATTTCTTCTTATTACAGCAGGACAACTGACCAAATTGAGACAACATGATGCAATGTCTACAGAGTTTCAGTTTAACTGCAGTACAATATAATTTAACAGTAACCATAAGAAGACTGATAATCATAAGAGGCAGGCATACCTTATTTGGTAAAGCAGGATTATAAATGATCTGAGTTCAGATTTTACAATATAAAAGTACAGCACTCTCCACACCTCCTGGCACACCTACTAATCATGTGTAAAAACCTTGAAATAAATCATTCATTTTTATTCTTCTGGCATAATTTGAAATAGAAAATTATTCCCCTGAAAAAAAAAACAACTTTGAGCAATAATATGTCTCTGGAATAGAGGTTGCGATAGACTTTTATGTTGTCGGTCATTTCTCATTTCTCTAACCACTCTTAAAAATGGGCAAGACAAGAGCACATGCCATTAAAGTAAGGCAGATTTGAACTGACCTTACCAAGTCAGCAAATTGAAACTGAACTTGCTAATTTCTAGAGTTAGAGTAATAAAAAACCCTCAAACTATTGGGACTGTGACAAACAAGGCTGGGCAGAGATCTATGGTTATCTTGAAACAATGAATAGAAAGGAGGATATGGAAAGAGAAGGAAAACATCTCCAAAGCTCACTAGTTAGAGAGCTGCAGCAAAGAGTAGCTAAAGTGGAGTCACCAGCCTCCATAACTACGATGAGACACCAGTTTTTTAACAAAATGCCTAAAAGAGGGACTTAAACACATTTTCACTGTCTGTTTGGTTTTTCTAAAAGGAGTTTATGGGTTGAGGTCAACCCCCTGTTTTTAAGCCTTTAATAGGCCAAGTGAGGAAGTCACAGTCCCGCTTTGACTGACTTTTGAAAGGGTTACCCAGCATAGTGGTTTGAGCATAGTTATAACAGTTTTCTCGACCAGCTGGCCTGGGGATTAAAGTTGAAACCCCACCTAGTCTGCAGCAGAACAGTGTGTCATGCACATAATTTCTTGCTATTAATACAGTACAGGAGAGTTTACACTGAGGTGAGCCAAAACAGAAAGGATCACTGGACTTCGCCATGGGTATTTTTTTTTGTAGGGACATTTTTTAAGAATACAACACAACTGATCAGGCCTCACACTCCACCGATGTATTTAACCTTTAAAATTGTAGATGTCAGATACAAATCTGCTCACAGGTATGCAGAATATCATGTCCTTGATTGGTGATTTAACTGGAATGGTGTGCTTTGGTCAGATTAAGATTGGAGATTTATGAACGAAACACTCCAGATGCGTCAGGTTTTAAAAAAACAAATGAAGATGTGGAAAAGCACTTCATGTCCACTGTGAAGTAAAGGTGGGGGATGTGTGATGCTGTGGGCCTGTTAGTCTTAAAAATGTCCTGTAAAACTTGTTAGTGTTTGGCATCCTGAATTCTTTGAAACCCCAGGAGATTTTGAATAAAACACAGATAAGACTCGGACATCAATGGGTGTTTCATTCAGATAATGATACAAAACATATGTCAAAATCAAGAAGAAAATGGTTCACGACACGCTAAATCAACCTTCTTCCATGGCCTATTCTGTCCTCAGAGCTAAATCATATAAAAATATAGAACGCATTACAGAGGACTCTGTGCAATCTATACAAATTGTGCAAAGAGGAAAAGTCAAAAAGCCCTCTATCGGTATGCTAGAACCCTGTGAAATGTTATAGGTATGTTAAAGTCAAGTACTACTTTCCATACTCAAAAGACTCCCATCTTCCTGTTTCAGTTTTTACTATGGTGTGGATTTGCAGCAATGTGGGATGATGCTTCGTCCATCACAAGACTGTTAAACTCAAAAGTGCAGTTATGATGATACTTGATTGTCTTCAGGTGTTTTGGTAAAGTCTCACACAAACAGAATTACTGTTTGAAACATTACTGAATACTGTTTCAGTCCTTACGCAGGTTTAAATGTCATTACGTCACCACTATGAACTGACTGTTGTGGAAAGTTGCACTAAGAATGTATAAACAGGCCTGTTTTGTCTCTGTAGAAACAAACTGATTCCTTTAATGCCCTCCACTGTTAGAGGAACATATGTTGCTGTTCACTTCACAGCCAGGCTCAGGTTTCAGACTAAGGTAAGGACTTGAGACTTCCACTGCAAAGAAGTTAATTCATCTTATAAGTGTTTATGCTGTCAAACAGATACATAAACTGATAGCGAAACCAAAAAGAGAAAATGCAGTTAATGTAATGCAATGACTATAGACATTTGTGTCAAATATTTGAATTGCAGTGAAGCATCCAAAACACAAAGCATATGGCTTGCATTATAAATCTTGATGAATGTAATTGTATATGCATGGTCCATGTTTATTCTTGACGTCAAATGTGTATTACTGGCAACAACTAAAGCATGCATATGGCTGTTAGCATGTACGTTTCTTTTCCCTACATTCTTTGATTATTATTACTTCAGCATTAGTTCACTGCATAGCTATGCAGTTCCATCAAAGCTAAACACAAAGCATACCAGGTCTAAAAATGTAACAATAAAGCTAAACTTTAAGACCAATTATGGGTACTCAGGTAGCACTGCCTCTCTTCCTTTCTCTTTAACTCACAATCTCTTTTGCAGAAATAAAAACACACAGTTCAGTTAGCAATTAACGGAGCTGCAGTGCACAAAACGGAGAGTCAAAGCTTTCAGAGACAGAAAACTGCTTTTCCATTTCTGAGTGATAAACTGTAACTCATTTTGTGCATAAATCTTATGAGTTAGCAATATTTGCTCTAAAAGAAGGTTGAATAATTTACTATTAGTTATATCCAGGTGTTCATGAGCCATTTATTTATTAACCTTATATCCTTACCCACCCTTAAGAGATCAGTCAAGAAAGAAAATATGAGCACAGAGCACCTGTAGGAGGATTTAAGTGTTTCTCTCATCTTCAATCTCTGTAAGTGTCGAGGTGCCATTAGCTCATTCACCTCATCTGTTTACCTCCAGAAAAAGAAAATGTTTCAGCGATCCTTCCAGACTCTGGCACTAAGTAACTGAGACCAACCCAAACATGGAGAAAAACCCCTAACAATAACCACTGGTTAATAAAAACATTGATTTTTTTCCAGGGATCCTGAATGGCATCTGTACAGAAAGTGCAGCTCATAGAGCACAAACATCTGTGGACCAGAGCTACAAAAACTGAATAGCTATTTTAACTCTTAGTTTAGTAATGTTTACCTTGTCTTTCCCTGAAAGTCAATGGCACCTGTCAAGGTGAAAAGCATCTACTCAAACAGGGAGAATCTCTGCATGTGTATGGTTTGTGTGGAAACTGCACATTCGAACTGCAGATACTGTCGGGCAGTGGAGCAAGCACAGGATCTCCTTATTCTGGTCAACATGTTCTTGATGGTGGAGGCAGAGTCTAGGGACTTGGAGGAAGAGTCCATTACCATGGCAGAGGTCACTATGGTTGATAAAAAGCTCCCCAGCAGCTGTTTGCCATAAATGGAGGTGATTTGCCTGAAGATGCTGAAGGCTCCGAAGCAGGTTAGGTTGTTATGGTTGACACATCTAGTCAGTGTCTCATAGACACTTGTGAGGTAACAGTCCGGGGTCCCAGTTTTTTGAGAAAGCGCACCAGAGAGTGTGTTCCAACTGTCAAGGGATTATATATCTCAGCCTTACTGGAAAAATTGTGTTTCTCACTCAGAAAAGGGTGGCTTTACTCCTAACAGGTTAGAGGTCAGTCTATGCTTAGAGAGGAGGACTTAAACTAATTACTTATGTGGCTGACGATTGATGGTAGGATGGAGTGGGAGGCGGATAGATGTATTGGGGTTTTAATCCACAACTGACCCAAAAAGTGAAGCTCTTGATTTAGTGGTCTGCCTATGTTCGACCCTCACCTAAGATCATGAGATATGGATCAAGACTATAAAACGAGATCTCGGACAAAGGCAGCTAACCTGGGATAAGGTGATGAGCTCCATCATCTGCCTCATCATTGAAGAGAGTCAATTAAGTTAGCTGAGCATCTGATCATGATTTTGAATTTTAGGCACTTCCCTTTGGAGGTTTTCCAGGCATGTCCCACTAAGAAGAGACCCTGGGACAGACTGAGAACTTGCTGGAGGGACTACATATCCCTTCTGGCCTGGGAACACCTTGTATCCCCAGAATGAGCTGGGAAGTGTCACTGAGGTCAAGGATGTCTGTGTTTCTTTCTATGACCTGTTAGCCCCATGACCTAATCTCAGATAAATTAAAGGCTCAGAATTCTGCAACTCCAGTCTTTGGGTGCCACTGTCCTGCTACTTTTAGACACATCCCTACACCTCAGTCAGAAGGCTGAATTACCTCCTTGACAAATCAGCTGGTTTTTGCAGAGGCATAGTCATTAACCATTCATTTGATTCAGGTGTGTGGGAGCAGTGATGCATCTAAAAGTTGCAGAACTGTGGCATCCCTGGAATAGATGGTCCTCTTTGTGATGTTGTAATGTTTTCCCTAACTTTTAATCGTTCTCTTATTTATCTTTTGAAATATTTCATTACTGTACCTTTAATACTCCAGGTTTTCCTTAACTTTTTTCTGTGATCAAATAGTTTTGATTTTCAAACACTTGCCAGATTGCTTTTCAACCTTATACAACACACACATATCATAATCTATAGGCTACATCAACCACACTTACAAGAGCACATCAGTCTCAAACTGTTACAGTAATACAGACTTTAGTGATGTTTTTTTTTTGTTTGGGATTTACAGCATGGGAGAAAAACAGCAACAGCCTTTTTTCAAATTTGTGGACTCATTTCACTCGTTCTCTATTTCTCTCTCTCTCAGCCTTCTTTCACTCTCCATTCTCCCTTTTCCTGGCAGTAAAATATCATAAAGCGCAGCCCAGCAGTCATATGAGGGCTAAAACAGCCCATTTGGTTTAACAAGGTGATGCAGTGTTATTTCTTTCTCTCTCTCTCTCCGTCCTTATGCCTTCGTAGCCAACTGACACAGTGTCCTGTTCTGCATAATTTTGCCCTTTTTTTCTCTGTATTTTCCCTCCTTCTTCTTAAAGGCCCCGGTGAGCCGTGATAGGTTTGCTGGGAATAAAACCTGGACCGTGTGGGGGGTGAGTGACATTTTGGAGCGAGATGGCGAGAGGGATGGTGGCCACATACCTGCATGGAGTGCTTCTCCTGGCTCTGTGGAAACCCTCGCAGCAAGGAGGTGGGTCCCCCTTTCAGTGCATGCATGCAGGGCAGTCCAGTTCAGCATCTGTGGGTCAGATGTCAGATAATGTTTGTGTAACGGGGTCAACAGATGAGATGCATGGGTTCACTTAAATTTTACTGAATGTGTAAAAATTGCCAAAACTACTGGAGATCTTGTGAGCTACCTTGCCTTCCACAATGGTGATTATAGTGAATAAATTGTTATGAAATGCTTTGGTCACTGGTTCAGCTGTTCACACTTTTTTCACAGATTCAGGAACTTAAATAAAATGTCAACATATCTACCAGACAAGCCTTTTTAGGGTAAAAACAGATTAATGTTGGGCAAGTCTTCAAGTTGACAATCTTGGCTTAAAGGTAAAACAAAAGCATCCATTCATTCAAAGTGGGAATCTTGTCTCTTAAAATTAAACATACATGTTTGAAATTATGGGGAATACTTTAAGATATTGCTGCTAGCTAGGCAGTGAAAAATTACGTATTTTGATGTTTAAATCTGTAAAATAAGGGTTTCAGAATAACAAATTGTTTACTGTCTGTAAACTTAAAAAGACAAACTGCATTTTTTGTCCGAGGTCCAATATGTCTGGGTATTTTCCTAATAAACCTTTAAAATGTTGATACATTGTAGTTATAGCCTAAATTGCTTCATACACCATGTCTGTAAAATCCTTAGTTACCTGTTTGTGAAAAGCTTTGAGTTTGTTTTTAGAGTTAAAAAGATTAATTTGCAGTCTTTCCAGCTTTAGTTTGGGAGAAGAAAATATAAATCTGGCTTCAATGTAATTTGCATTTATAAATATATAGATGAATATAGAGATTGAGCAAAATTGTAAATAGTTGTTTCATTCATTTGAATAAGTTTTAATTACTTCTGTACACTCCCTTGGAGAAGTATCATACCCAACAACCCTTCACATTTTGATACTTTACAATCACAAACCTTTATATTTTGTTGGGATTCAATGTGATAAACCAACACAAAGTAAAACATAGTTGTAAAGTATAAAGAAAACAATACAAAGATTAAAAAAAAATTTACAGATAAAAATTTGAGAAGTATTTGTTTTCAGCCCCATTTACTCTTATTACTCTGACACTGAAGTTAAAAGAGTTTACCTGTGTGGGTAACTTGGTCTCAGTATAAATCCAGCAGTTCTCAAAAAGGCTTTACAGGTTTGTTTGAGAACATTAGAGAACAAACAGCATCAGACAAAGGAACACAGCAGACAGATAAGGAATAAATGAATGAGAGTTATTTAATTAGACCTTGCAATGACCCCTGTTCAATTTGCAATGACCCCTGTTTGATTAATCTTCTGGAAATCAAAAGACTATGGCACAACTGGAAATATACCAAGACATGTTCATCCACCAAAGCTGACAGACTGGACAAGGAGAGTGTCAATCAGAGAATCAGCCAAGAGGTCTATGGTAACTCTAGAGGAGATCCCCAGCTAAATGGGCGTGGTGTCTGTTGACAGAACAAACGTTAGTCATGTGTTCCACAAATCTGGCCTTTCAAAACACATATTTGTTTAATAAAAGCCATAAGAGCCATAACAATTAAAATATGGTGATTCAATCAGATGGAGCTGAAACCTTTATGGAAAAAGCTGATGGCAGAAATTAACACTGTACATCACCCCAAACACACCAACCCCATGGTGACACATAAGGGTGGCAGCAACATGCTGTGGGGATCCTTTCTTCAACAGGGACAGGAGAGCTGCTCAGAGTACATAAAAAGGTGGACGGAGCTAAATACAGAGAAAGCTTGGATGAAAACCAGAAGCCTTAAGCTGTTTTGCGAAGAGCAATTGGCAAAAACTTTAGTCTGCAGATTTGCAAAGCTGATTGAGACATAATCTTAAAGACTTTAAACTGTAAATTGCAACAAAAGGAGGTTCTACAAAGGATTGACTCAAGGGGGCGCAATCACAGCTCCACTCTCTTGGGAAATGTCTATTTCAGATTTGAGACTGAAGACTGTTTTCTTTTCAAGAAAGCTCAAGCTAAGTCAGGTTGGATAGAGGGTGTCTTTGAACAGAAATTTCAAGTTAGTCAAGTTGATCTAACCCATTTAATTGTGGCAGGTCTTCTTCCAGGATGTTCCTGTATTTAGGTCCATGTAACTACCAATGAGTCCTGACCAGTTTCCCTATCCCTGCTAAAGAAAAGCATCCCCACAGCATCATGCTGCCATGCCCTCTGTGAAGCCTTTTGGTGGCATCATGATGTTACCAAGCATTCCCCATCCACATGCTTCACGGCGATGATGTTCATGGTTATGTGCAGTGCTTGTTTTCTACCTTTCATCACATTTTGCACATAGGCCAAAGGTTTAATTTTGATTTCATTTTACCAGAACATGCAAATTGCAAATGAGACTTTCTTCTTGCCACTCATAATCAAAGGCCAGATTGGTGAAGTGCATGACTAATATGTGTCTCTTTAGCACATTCTGACACCTGAGCTGCAGATCTTTCCATCTCCTCCAGACTAACCATGAGCCTATTGGCTAATTCTCTGGCTTTGTAGTGCTTGCCTGGCCTGCCAATTCAGGTTGTTGGCCATGTCTTTGCGGGTTTGCAGTTGTAGCATTCTCTTTCCATTTTTTGAAGATTGAAAATGGCTTTGTGCTAATGGCTGAAATATAGTTTTATAACCCAACCCTGTCCTAAACGTCTCCCCAACTCTATCTATGTTGCTGCTTGTTCATTAATGACAAACCTCTGAAGCTTTCACAGAACAAATGTATTCATACTGAGATTTAATCCCATATCTGTTTTGTATCGAGGTGACTTCTGAGGTCAGGTGGTTGAACTGGATTTTATTTTTGGGATGTCAGATTAGTGAGGGCTGAATAAAACCACAAGCCAAATTTTTCAGAATTTTTGTGAAATTTTTGAGAACCATGTCTCATTTACCTACTTCTTCCCAGCCATGTACTATTTTGTCTGTTACATTAAATCCTAATATAAAATCCTAATCTGTGGTAGTAATGTGACAAAAAAGTTCAAGGGGTGTAAATATTTTTGCAAGGTACTAGAGCTGAATCCAGTTGTTTAATCTTCACAAGTCAATGCACCTAGAACACAATAAACCAGCTCTGTGATGCTCAATGCAAAGAAACTAAACTCAAAACATTAAACACTATAAGATTAACTACTACTAAATTACTATACATTATACTAAAATGATGGAGTAGAAAGACATTAAACAAAAGGGACTTAAGTATCTACACAGCCAGTCTGATATGAACAAATGCTGATATTTTATAAAGATAGTTTAGGAAAGCTGAAATGAACTGTTTACAGTGAGTGGAGAGAAACATCCTTCCTAAATAACAGACACGCTTTGTAGTGAATTTGAGTCTTTATTTATCCCTGTCCAGTGTGTTTTCCAAAGCAACTACATTAATAACGAAGTCTGCAGATAGAGCTGAGAGACTGAGCAGCTGAGTTATTTACTGCATTGTTAATATACATGGCATTACTGTAACTCACATTCTTTAAGAATCCCTGCAGACTGCTTTTTACATCTGGACTGTGGGTTTTTAACAAACTTGTCCTTTTATAGCTGTTCCCTGTGTATGCTTCTATTTTTGGCAACAGCGATTGGTGAAATACACAAGATAGGTGAAGAAAAGTGTGAGAATTTTGAGCGCAGATGCATGCCTTTTTGGTTAGGCAGTGTTTGTTATCAGCTTCAGATAAATCAACACTTACAAAAACACACATATGAACTCAAGGCAAGATAAAGAAAAATCCTGCTTTAAGAAGTCCTAATTTTTAAAATACAATCCTTCTTCGTGTAAAATAGGAGAAAAAATCTAGCATTATTTATTATAAATTCCCTCAAATCTGCCATCTTTTAAAAACAAAAACAAGATTTGTCAGTCAGTCATTTTCTACCGCTTATTCCATAGTGGGTCACGGGAAGGCTGGTGCCTATCTCCAGCAGTCTATTGGCGAGATTACAAGATTTGTTTTTGTTTTAAAAAAAATTGATATTGTACTCTTTGATAAGAGTACAATATCAAACAGCTGTTGGTTTGTATCTGAAACAAGCCACTTTTTTCACATGTTTTAACCAGGTGTATACGTACCAGCCTCTGGAGGAGTTGGAGCCGGCACAGGAGCCGGGACCGGACTTGGATTTGGACCAGGCGGCACTGGAACTGGAACAGGCTTTGGTCCTGGAGGAGGTGGTGCAGGTTTTCAGCCTGGTGCCGGAGGTGGACTTGGTGCTGGTCTAGGTGGAGGTAAATTATGGTTTTGTTTTCTGCTCGCTTTTATCGAGTCTGACAGCATTTCCTGGCAAAACAGACAATTTCAGAGGTTCATGTTGAACTTCAGGTAAAAAAAAAACATGACATACATCACTTCAAGATAATTTAGCACTAGTGCTTAAACAATGTGACACCTAAACATCACTTACTAGTGGCCAGTGTTTTTATGCCTCAAAGATAATGAACTCTGCATGATGATTTCAACCAAAGCTGCAAGTCTTTGTTTTGCATTTTTCACCTCTATAACATCCCTGACATCTTCATAAAATCAGACTTTTCCCCTCCAGATCTATCTGAGCTGACATTAATTATGTTTAAGCCACCAACATTTAGTTTGGATCATATACCAGGTGAATCCTTTAAGTATGTTTTATCTATTATTGACTTCATCATCCTTTATTAGCCCCAGAGGCTTTGGGGGTGATCATAATTAAACCAATACTTAAAAAGTCATCCTTATTTTTGTTATTTAAATAAGCAGTCTGACTTAATCATGGTACAGAAACAGCTCTACTAAAAATCACCAATGATCTCTTCACTGCATCTGGCAAAAGCCTCTTGTCTACACAGTTACACCTAAAATAATTCAACTCTCCCAGCAAATTAGGTTTGTAAAATTCAAAATTGTACCTGATGCAACCAATAAATGGCTTCATTAGTTGCATGTTAGTAATTCAGCTAATTCAAGACAATTCTCCAAAAGGTTAAGAGAACATCGACTTGAACAAATAAAGAAAAGGGTACAAAAAGATAGCAGAGGCCTTGACTGTTCTAAGAGATACAGTTGGAAGCACAGTTCACATGTTTAGAGCTAAAGAAATCGTTCATACGCTACCTGGACGTGGCAGAAACAGCCAGCTATCAATGGCTGGTACTAGATTCCCTGAGGAAGCAAGAGGTCAAAATGTCTTGACTGGAAAGGACTGCAGTGAAACTTGGTGGCAGCAGCCACTGAGGGTTCAGTTTCCATAGTATGGACCAGAATGTACTCCACTACTCAAGAAAAACAAGAAAACTCAGCTCTAATTTTCTCACAACTACATAGACAAGTAGGTTTAAGGGGATCCTGCTTTGTTGAGGGATGACTCAAAACTGCAATTATTTAAGCATGGTAGCGGCTCAGTGATACTCTGGGAATTTTTTGGCACTTATTTCTAATATCTCTGTTGTTTTCTTATTACTCTGCCTTCAGTTTTTTTAATAGTCTTTTGGATTGTAGTTGGAGTTTCTATTGTACTTTTTAAACTTTTTACTTTGTATTTCAAACTTATTTGGCCAGTTTTTATTATTTGTATTACAACATTATTTTAGGCAAATTTTCATGTCATTTAATTTTTCTTTTTGAATTTTGATTCTATAATGCACCTTAATCTACATGCCTGTTGGAAACAGGTCTTATAAATAAACTTTTATCAATAATAAACTGATTTAATTTCCCTTGTGTTCTGTTCTTTAGGAGGATATGGACAAGGACCCGGGGGATTAGGACCTGGAGGCATAGGGCCGGGAGGTGTTATACCTGGTGGAGTTGGACCTGGAGGAGTTGGGGGAGTTGGACCAGGGAGTATAGGACCAGGAGGTTTTGGCCCAGGAGGAGTCGGTCCTGGAGGAGTCGGTCCTGGAGGAATAGGACCAGGAGGAGTTGGCCCAGGAGGAGTCGGCCCAGGGGGAGTTGTCCCAGGGGGAGTTGTCCCAGGAGGAATAGGACCAGGGAGCTTCAGGCCTGGCACTTTTGGTCCAAGCAGTGGTGGACTGGGAGTAGTACCTGGTGCTGGTAAGAAAGGCTTGTTAAAATATTTTATTGGTTCCATATTTGTCTGTGAACTTATTATTGGTGAACTGTCATGTTTGATTTCTTCTTCCAGGTGGGAAACCTCCTAAAACAGGTAGGATTTATAGACAAAGACCAAAAATGTTTGCGGCAACTGCATTGAAAACATAAAAAATACATCATCCTACTGTTTTTCTGCAGGAGCTGGCTTTGGTGGGCTTGGAACAGGACAGGGAACTGCAGGTGTAGGAGGAGGACTGAGACCAGGAGTAGTAGGGACTGGTTTTGGACCAGGTGGTGTTGGTCCTGGAGGCTTTGGATCTGGGCCTGGTGGAGTTGGTCCATCTGGATTTGGGCAAGGGGGTGCTGGTCCAGGTGGCCTTGGAACAGGTGAAAAAATGTTTTCCTTAAAAAAGTAATTAATGAATTTATCTATTTAGGTTTTTGCTACAAGTATTCCCAGCACTTAGTGAATGATGATAATGAAACTGGTCCAATCACTAGTTAAAGAAGGGTTGGGTTAGAGGCTGCAAAGAGTTGTCCAGAGCTAAATCCAATTGATAGTCTGTGGCGATGCTCACAGATGCTCTCCGTACAATCTGATGGATATTTAGTCAATTTGCAAAGAGAAATGGGCCACACATTAACTCTGCAGATGTGCACAGCTAGTAGAGACATACTGTAATAGACCTGCAGCTGTAACTGCAGCAAAAGAAGGTTCTGTAGTTCTAAACTGTATATCAGTTTCCTTCCAACTTCACATAAATTTCCATTAACATTCATTAAATATGGTATGTGGTTGTAAGAGAAAAAAACTGTTAAAAGCTTCAAGATGTAGAAATATTCTGCAAGGCACTAAACAAAGTTCTTGCAACTTAGTGACAGTGCAACATGCACAGGAGCTAAATAATAGTTCACAGCCTCCGTTATAGACTGGTAATTTAATACAGTGAAAGTCATGAAAACAAACATAATTTGTCTAAACTGTCTTAACTGCCTCCATGTTTTCCAGTATCATGCCATTACCAGAACAATGTAAATACTGTTTCTACATCAACACAAAACTGGAAGATAAAGACGGCGTACATATACCAATTTTTCATTTCCTATTACATCAACATTGTAGGCTGTTGTTCAGGGACCAGCTACACGCACATACAGTGATAAAGAATATAATGTGTTAGGCTTGGGCGTCCCTCGACAAAGGATGGAAGTCATTACGTCAGTCAGATTAATTTGCTTTGGAATTTGAGGCCTCCTTGTTTTTCATCCCTCATAAATGTGAGCTGCCTGTGCAGGATGAAAAATGCTGGATATACTATGAAAGCTGTTCTTACAGGATAAGCCTTCTGAAATCCACCCATTGTGCCTGTGGTTAAAACACTAGGTCAGTAAAAGCCTAGGAAACATTCTCGTATGTCATATTTTGCAGTTTACAAAAAGCCACTGAAAACTCTAATCTAATAGAAAAAATAACTCCCAAATGTTCTGGTTTACTCAGACAAACAATGGGAGAACTACTTTAATAGAAGCTTGACTTAAATAAAAAAATACACAAATTTACTCTGAGGTAAACATCGCCAAATGAATACAACAAACTGGAGCTACATAAAGCTGAATAAAAGAAACAAAATAGATAATCAATAGAAGTTTTTAAGATTCAAATTAGAAACTATAGCAGCAAAACCAAATGGAAGAATTGCACAGAAGTAGATTCAAATGAAGTTTTATGTCAGTGGTGTCATTTGTTATCTTCTAAGCACATCGTGCATAGCTGTTGGACTTCTCTAATCCACATCACTTTTATATTGACCATTGGGAATCAAGTAATAATAATGTTAATCAAACACTTAAGGTTGTTTATAAATAATCACTAATTACTTACAAACAATAGCTTACAAACACCTGAATCTCTTTAGGTGGTTATGGGGGATATGGCGGCAGTTATGGACCCAAACCCCCTAAAACAGGTGAGTACTTTTTATTAACCTTTTTTCCCTAATCAGTTATTAGAACACGTGGTTGATGTGTGTTTGTGTTACCATAGGTGGTGTTGGAACATCTCTTGGAGGAACAGCTTATGGGCCAGGTGGAACTGGGTTTAGACCTGGTAGTGGTGGGGTTCTTCCTGGGGGTGCAGGGGTTGGACCTGGTGGAACTGGGCAAGTTCCTGGGGGAACAGGATTTGGTCCTGGTGGTACAGGGGTTGGACCAGGCGGAACTGGGATAGTACCTGGAGGAACAGGATTTGGTCCTGGTGGTACAGGGATTGGACCAGGCGGAACTGGGATAGTACCTGGGGGAACAGGATATGGTCCCGGTGGTACAGCGATTGGACCTGGTGGAACTGGGATAGTACCTGGGGGAACAGGATATGGTCCTGGTGGTACAGGGATTGGACCTGGTGGAACTGGGGTAGTACCTGGGGGAACAGGATTTGGTCCTGGTGGTACAGGGGTTGGACCTGGTGGAACTGGGATAGTACCTGGGGGAACAGGATATGGTCCTGGTGGTACAGGGATTGGACCAGGCGGAACTGGGATAGTACCTGGGGGAACAGGATACGGTCCTGGTGGTACAGGGATTGGACCTGGTGGAACTGGGCTTGGACCTGGAGGAACAGGAATTGGTCCCAGTGGAGCTTTTCCAGGCGTAGGCGGTAAATATAGTATATGCAGCATTCAAATGTATATGTATAGTGCCTTGATAAAAGGGTTCATATCCCTTCAGCTTATCTCATTTTGTTATGTTTCAACCACAAAGTTTTATATATTTTATTGGAATTGTATTTAACAGGCCAACAAAGGATATAACACGTTAATAAAATGGAAGTAATGCCTTGTTTGTTTCCAAACAACAATCTGAAAGTGTGATGTGTATTCAGCTCCCTTTGCTCAGGTACTTTTTATTAAGACTCTGCAACAAATCAGCTTAACAGCATCATTCAGATCATAGAACACACCAATGATAAAACTTTAAAGCAGGGTTAGATGATAAAACATCCCAAACTATGAACACCCAACTGACTACATCTGAAATTAGAAAGAATGTGGCAGAAATGCAAAGTTTGCTTCAAAACAAGTAGAGCACACCAAGTGTGAAAGGTCATCTGGTCAGATTAGTCCAAAATTGAACTTTGAAAAAAAAAAAAAACAATGAGTCATGCTAGGGTGAAAGTTTATCTTACAGCAGGACCCCTAATCATACAGTTAGATACAAAGGAATGGTTTTAATCAAATGAGATTTATGTGTTTGAATTGGCCTGTCATAGTCGAGAACTAAATCCGATTGAATATCTGTGGTTTGAACACTGATGCTTGCAGATGATCTGCGTCAAATCTAAGAGAGATTAAGCTATTTTTGCAAAGAAGAATGAGCCAAAAGTTAAGTCTCTAGATATATAAAGCTTGTATACATTCCTAATAGGACTGAATACAAATGCAAGCATCACGTTTTAGTTTTAATTGTAAAAAAAAAAAAAAAAATTAAATGACATATCATTTTGCTTCCCCACTAAAATTATTCTGCCCCATCAAATGCCAATCAAATATGTTAAAGTTTTGGTCATAACATGAAGAAGTTAGAAATAATTCAGGGGGTTTTTGCAAGGCATTGTATACTTTTATTTTACTATATGTATTTTGTGCATTTCTTTAAAAAATAATTCAATTGCAAAACAAATATTCATTATTTTTGTTTTTAACCTTTAGGGTTTAAAGAAAAAGTGTTGCTCTGTTTTTGAAATTCTACATACAAAATGTTTTGCCAACAAAATATTTATTTTCTCTGCAGCTCCAATATTGCCTCAGACTGGTGTAGGACCTGGAGGAAAGAGTGGTAGTAAAGCGTCCAAACAGGTTCCAGGTACACTGCATGTGCTCTCCACCAATCTGTTACAAAAACACTTTATAATTTATCATCAACTAAAAACACAGATTTTATTCTTGAGATATTCTTAATGTAAATATGAACCACACAGGCATTGGAGTACCTGGACTTTTTCAGGGTGGATTTGTACCAGGTCAAGGTGTGTTGCAACTCTTGTAGAATGTTACGTAACATGTAATATCAGGTATTGTGGAAAAGAAAACTGTTTTCCATGTCCATGTTCTCTGATAAGGTTTTGGAGGCCGTGGGGTTCTCCCTGGAGTAGCCACAGGATCCGGAATTGGGCCTCAAACTGGTATGTAAACATGTTCTTTGGTTATGAATGATAGGAAAACTTGTTTTGTATTGGTATGGCATAAGAGCCCAAAAATAAAAATGATACTTCTTTTCTCACAGGGACCGGAGTACTTGGTCAAGGCGGGGCCGGACAAGGAGGAAGTAAGTGTCTCAAAGTTTAAAAAGTTAACAAGTGCATATGTTATTGCAAAATTAAAAGACTAATCAAGTCCAGTAAATATGTCCCATTTTGTAATTAAGAGGACCGTATGTGTAACTTGTCTTTCTCATCCTAGATGGTCGTGGACAACAGATATCTGGAGTTTTTCATGGTTACCCTCTAATATCGCCAAAATCAGGTACACTGCAACCTAAAATGCATGAAACTGTAGCTGCACATTATAAGAAAACAAAAATACATGCAAAAACATATTGTAATCATGCAAACTAAAGGTTTATCTAAGCCATTTTGTTTTAATTTAGGGACAGGAAAATCAAAGAAACCAGGAAAAGCTGCAGCCAAATATGGTAACAGCTGTGAAATCTGAAAAGGTTAACTTGACGTATTATGGCCATCTTTTAGGTTAATTTAGACTTGCTGTATTTTTGTACATCTTCTTTTTCTTGAGGCGGTGCTGGAGCTGGAGGAGGTCATCTTGGTCAGGGAGGCACCTTAGGCACTGGAAGACTTCCTGGAGGTGGAGTAGGAGTCATCCCTGGAGCGGGAAGTGGAACTGGAACAGGAGTCGGACCTGGATTTGGAGGAGGAGTTGGAACTGGGGCTAGACCTGGACTTGGAGGCGGAGTTGGACCTGGATTAATAGGAGGAGTTGGAACAGGAGGAGGTAGCAGCATATCCGGTTTAGGTAAATCAATATGACTAAAAAGGGCAGTTTTTTTTTCTAATCAGTAATCCCTATAATTTATTTTAAAAGCGCATTTTATTTTCAAGTAAGTGTTTCAGTAAATGTACGTTGATATTGTGTTTTACACAGGTTATGGTCCTGGCTCAGCCAAAGCACGCAAATATGGTGGGAGATGCCTTGAGACAACTAACATCTTATGTATGTAGATTTTACATTTATTAACACAATCAAATGCCTTTAATCTTTAAAGGTGGTGTAGTTCCTGGCACAACGGGAGTTGGTCCCAGCACAGGAGGGGGGAGTCTAGGAGGCCAAGGAACAGGGTTGGGACCTGGATCAGGGCTCGGTTTTGGCCCAGATGGTGCTGGTACTGGATATGGACCAGGTGGATTTAGACCAGGTGGAGTAGGGCCAGGTGGTGTTGGCACTGGATATGGACCAGGTGGAGTTGGACCAGGTGGTGTTGGACCAGGTGGTGTCGGTACTGGATATGGACCAGGTGGAGTTGGACCAGGTGGTGCTGGGACTGGATATGGACCAGGTGGAGTTGGACCAGGTGGTGCTGGAACTGGATATGGACCAGCTGGAGTCGGACCAGGTGGTGTTGGCACTGGATATGGACCGGGTGGAGTTGGACCTGGTGGTTTTGGTCCGGGTGGAGTAGGACCGGCTGGTGTCGGCACTGGATATGGACCAGGTGGATTCAGCACTGGAACAGGAACTGGACCTGGGGGTATATGAGCAAGTACTGTCAATGAAAATTCAGTCAGCTCTTTTTTCACTTTAAGACCATGAATAATCAGAACATGAGCTCAGTAATTCCCTCTCATTGCATTAGCAAAGACCTGTTCATAAAACTATGCTTTTATTTCAGGATATGATGCCAGTGCCAAAGCTCGTAAATATGGTAAGAATATTTAAAAATTAAACAACTATAAAATATTTATATATAAAATATTTCTGCAAACATGATGATTCTGCTTATTGTAGGCATGCTAAGTGGAGCAATCGGAGGACCAGGATTGGGACCAGGTGGAGTTGGCACTGGATATGGACCAGGTGGCGTTGGACCTGGTGGGCTTGGTCCTGCCGGTATTGGACCAGGTGGAGTTGGTCCAGGTGGCGCTGGTACAGGCTACGGACCAGGAGGAGTTGGACACGGTGGAGTTGGTCCTGGTGGTGTTGGTCCCGTTGGAGTTGGTCCTGGTGGTGTTGGACCCGGTGGAGTTGGCACTGGGTATAGACCAGGTGGAGTTGGTCCTGGAGGTGTTGGACCCAGTGGAGTTGGCACTGGATATGGACCAGGAGGTGTTGGACCGGGTGGAGTTGGCACTGGATATGGACCAGCTGGTGTTGGACCAGGTGGAGTTGGGCCAGGATATGGACCAGGGGGTGTTGGACAACGTGGAGTTGGTCCTGGTGGTGTTGGACCAGGTGGAGTTGGCACTGGATATGGACCAGCTGCTGTTGGACCAGGTGGAGTTGGACCAGGTGGAGTTGGGCCAGGATATGGACCAGGAGGTAAAATGTAAAACAAACATATAGTCAAATACAGACGCACATCTAAAAACAGATAATTTAGAGTAATTGTGATTTATTTGCAGGATATGCAGGAGCCAAAGCACGTAAATATGGTGAGGCAACTTTTGAAATATATTTACTCCTTGAAGTAGACTTGTGATTTTATGCAGTTTTTACCAACAGATAAAGCCTGATGTCCAATTAATCCTGCAGGCTTTAACTGACTGAACATTCCTTCATGTTATCAAACCTCTGTCCAACCATATCTTTCTCCAAGGACACGAGATGTTTGGACAACGTAGTTTGTTCATGTTCTCTTTATAAAATAAATTTTCTTTGCAGGAGTCCCTGGAGGGGTGGGAGGCACCCTGGGTGTAGGAGGAGGGCCTGGGTCTGGACTTGGAGTAGGTGAAGGGATTCCTGGACGAGGTGGATTGACTACTGGTGGTGGGCCTGGATCAGGACTTGGGATAGCAGGGACACCTGGTTCTGGTATTGGAACAGGAGGTGGGCCAGGTGGCTTTGGACCAGGTAGTGCGGGAGGTAAAAACAGAAAAAGCATATTGCAAAAATGTCTGAAACAACTGTGCTTTAATTAACTTACATTTTGTTCTCGTAAGCAAACCATTTTGTTCCCACGTTGCATATTTTCTTCGTAGTTACTAATTTTCCTAAATTATGAAGATAAAGAGATGCAGAAATTCTCAAGGTGCATGTATAATTTAATTTAATTGCATGTTATTTTCTGAAAACTATTCATTACACCATAAATCCATACTGTAGCTTGTGGTTCTGATCCCTTTTTGGATCAGTTGAGACCAATGAAATATGACAGATTAGGACACCGGAACAAATTAAAATACCCCCTGCTGGTATAACCATAAAACCCTGTTTCCTTACAGCAGACTATGACTAGAATATACAAAGTTACTTTAAATTGATCAAATCACTGGTTCTCAAAGCAGGACAAAACTTTTCCAAGCAGAGAACTTACAGAAGTATGAAATGGTAAGGAAATGGTAAAAAACTAATTTTTTTAACTCAGCTGAGAATTAAAGTTAAATAAACCGATGATGTTTATGCAAAAAGCTTTTCCATGTGTAAATGTCTATTTTATTTTACAGGATATCCTGGTGGTGCAAAGTCTCTCAAATATGGTGGGATTTATTATGTATTTGACTAATTTAAACAAGGAAAATAATTGTGTGTTACATTAGTTTTTGGCTTCAACAATAATTATGACATACTGTATGTTTAAAATATTTATCCTGGAAGTCTTGATTTGAATTGTTTACATGACAAAGACTCAATCAGTGATAAAGTAGGTGTAAACTCTCTCCTCCCCAGGGCTTCCAGGTGGAGGTGGACCTCCTGGGTCTGGATTCGGGGGTCCAGGGACTGGAGGAGCTCTTGGTGTTGGCAGAGGACCTGGAGGTGGCTCAGTAGCTGGGACTGGTTATATACCAGGAGGAGGTTATGGTGTAGGCCCAGGAGCTGGATATGGAACAGGTTCACATTTTATATTTTACATTTTAGCTTTAGGTAACCTAAATTCAAACCTGTTAACGTTTCTCCCTTCTGTTTTGCACAGGTTATGGACCTGGATCAAAACCCTCTAAATACGGTATAGAAACGTTGTATTTTCAATTAAAAAATATATATTTAAATTTGAAATAGCAGTAGTTGCAGTTTTTTTATGTTTATTTTCGGAAAGGTCAAGTTGGAGCAGGTGGTGGCGGAGTACTTGGAGGGGGAGCAGGACGAGGTGGTGAGTCCTTTGTTTTTATATTTGTGGTGGTGGTGCATTTTTTTCTTATTTTTGGGTAATCTGAATGTATTTTTTCTATCCTTTGGTCTGATGTACTTAAATAGGTGGCTATGGACTGGGTAGCTTTGGTCCTGGATCTGGAGGTCTAGGTTGGTTTAGTCAGTTTTGTGTTCTCATGGTCAAAATGAAAGCCTAAAACTAGCTCTGTTTCAGTCCATTGTCTTTTATGGAGCAAAAAGATTAATGGTTGAAATAGTTATTTTTGTGGCTATAAGGGCACAAGCACACTGATGTAAATTGTAAATGGCCTGCACTTGTACAGTGCTTTATCAAGTCTGAGGACTCCAAAGCACTTTACACTACAGTCATCCACCCATTCACACACACTGACAGTGGTAGACTACATTGTAGCCACAGCTGCCCTGGGGCAGACTGACAGAAGTGCCATAAAATCAGTGCCACCAACATAGGCTTGTTCAGTCAGAGATAGGCTGACTGGACAAGCCTAAGCACATTTTAAGACAACACCTCCCATCAGACCTTGGTTTTTTGTAATCTTGTAAGGTCTCACATGTTGGTCTGTTTTTGATCATATCAGTGTGTCATGGCTCCAATCAACAGTCTTTTGCTGCTTTAACAATACACTGTTAAAGTAACTGTATTTCTAGTACAGCTTAGTGATCACATGTACAAGAAACAAGAAAAAAAGAATACTAATCCACTGGGTCTGGTTATAGACCAGACCAGAGCCTTTTACAGCTGCTGTTCTAAGACACAACATGTTGAATGGACATTACCAGACCAGAAATACAAGAACTTGCACATTTTTTATTGTTGCCACGTCAAATTTCTTTGTGCAGCTACATTAATTACTGCTAAAAGCAGCCAATACAAATCATATTATCGATGATATTTTCAAATTACAGAGTTTAGTGAACAACAATTACAGTTATTTTGTCCACTCCTGACTTAGACAGCAGTTTAGGAGTGAAAGAAAAGGATATGTATATGTATATATGCACTCATCATATAAAGATGACTAAAATTTTGTTTTTCTGTTTACTTGAGAAATAAAAATAGTTTTATTGTGTATTCCCAGGATATGGAACAGCTGGAAATAAATCAGCAAAATTTGGTAAATAGATAGAGAAAGGTAAAAAAATAAATGGAATATAACAGGAATTTGTTAATAAGTTTCTTTTTCTCCCTAAACTCTAGGCCAGCCAGGTGCTGCTGGACCTAGGACGGGAGCAGAAACCGGTTTTACAGTAAATGGGACCATCAGTGTCGGCGGAGCAAGGACAACACCTCTGCCTGGTGGTGAGCCTCTCTTCTAAAGATGAAGGACAATTATTGTGGCCACTTTAAATCAGTAAGTGGATTATTTTTCTGTGATAAACCATGTCCATTGGATCAGGAAGAGTACCAGGAGCTCCAGGCGGCACACTAACACCAGCACCAGAAGGTATTTATAATGTTTTTGCATGCACACACAAAAAATCATTATAACATGATACAACTCAACAGTTTTACACTTTTATTCCCCTGTTTTTGATAATAATTTTTTTAAAATCTTTGTGCAGGTGACGGTGGTGCCGGTACTGTGTTAGAAGGCTCAGGAATTCCTGGAGGAGATGGTGTGTGAAATTTCACAACCTTTTAAATCATCACATATTTCGCTAAACTGACACGTGCTTCCAATTTAAAAACAACGCTTTGGGTCAACAGATGTAATCTTCCACTGGTTACCAAAGAAAACCCATTTTCACAAGGCCAAGACCTCAGAAAATCAAACATTTAACACTAAATCGTTTGCATCTTATTCTTATTATCTTGCAATTATTTGGATTAAATGTGCCTCTGTCTAGATTAAAATGTTAATTTGTGATATATCAACATTGAAATAGGAGGGACTGGTGTAGGTGGCAGACCAGTGGGAGCAGATGGAGATGGTGTAAATGTAACAGGTATCCCCATTATTGGAGCAATACCAGGTAATTCCATAACTTACCTCCCTAAACTAAAACCCCATGAAAAATATGCTTTAGTGTTTTAAACACATTATTTTGTAAATATTAGAAGAAACCTATAATTCATTTGTCCTTTTAATCATCTTTCTAAAATAGGATTTAACGGGACCACAATTCCAGGTGAGATTCTTCATGTTCATCTTCAAGAGCTGCATATTTATTCATTGTTGTCCAAGTTAAGGCAGGTTATGATGTCGTCTTATGAGTCTTTGTGGGCATCTCCTAACCATCGAATGGCACAAATCCACTTTACATGAGCAGTGTTTTCATAGACTGATCAGTCAGTGTTTCTGTGTGACATTTACAGAATTGTTTTTTACTCATACAATCAGAGTAAAATAAGATTTACAGAAATTAATTTAAAATTGATCAACCTTTCTCACATTTCTGCAATAAATATCCTTCATTTAATGTGTAAAACGTATGTGTACAGATTCAAATAGAACTTTTATTTCGTGTGGCTATAAAGTTCTTGCACATTGGACATTTAGATGACGATAAAATAAGTTTCAGAAATGCAGGAAATGCAAAGTTGGATCAATATAAATGCACCCTAAATTAAATTATCTTTGTGACTTTCACACCATCATAGTTTTGACACATTTAACCCATGCATTGATGAAGTTTTAAGATTTAACAAATTTTTTAATTTCAGGATATGATTTGATTTGAAAAACTTATTCGTTGTCTTTTAAGAAGGAGACTCGGACAGTGTTTACGAGATGTACTGATCAGGCTTTCCTTGGCAGTTTTCTTTGAGGTCTGACCTGCTGATTCCAATTTTTACTAACTTAGATTTTTTTTATTCATACATAAACGGGAAAAATATTATGCTGCAGGTTCTTTGGTCCAAAAGAAAATGAAAGAATTACTAGATCCTCCCAGTTATTCCTAAATGCATGTTCCTAACGTTTATCTGATTGTTTTGTTTTTGAAATTAAGATTAAAAAAACTAAATGCTCTTGGTTGATGCATATATTGAACTCAAATAGGGGGATTGCTAAGTAAGGATGCATTTAATGGCAAGTGGGAAAAAATACCTTACTTATATTTTTTTTACAAAATCCGATTAGGGGAGATTATGGGAAAATTTACCGATTCTGACCTCTGGCTGATTTGTTGGTGCATCTCTTGTAATTCTCTCTTCCCCTTTGGCGACATCTCAGGGAAGCTGTGTTGAACACCTTAAATAACATCTACAAGAAATCAAATGTATTTTTTTTAAGTACAGCATTTGTTAGAAAACCACCAACACCTTTTGTTCTCATGTCTCACAGATTCCACTGGAGCTCCTCCTGGTAAGTTAGCTTTAGGGATAATGGACACAGGTTTGATTTGTGACCGACCCCCACATACTACATTCAAAGCTTTAAAATAAAATAAAAAAGTGAACAAAAACAAAAGTATGATAGCAAGATCTTGTCCAACATCATTTTAATTTTTATGAAAGTGTCTTGACTTGAAGCTTTTCCTCCTTGCACCACATAATAATCTCACCAAAGCCTAAAAAAATATCTTTAGGAGTGCCAAGAATTTAGATGTGGAAACTCTAATACTTCCTAAATAATATGTAGTATGTAGTAATATGTAATATGTTCTGCCTTCACAGTTGGTGGTGCAGCTGTAGAAACAGCTGGTAGGTATTGCCCCATGAACTGACTACATACACTCTGTACATGACTTATAAGAACATATTTTTATAAGTATTTCTTGTTTTAAACAGGAGGAACAGGAGTTGGTAAGTTGAACTATTAGGCATCAGTCTTTAAAACACACCTGTTAATAGTTTGTAAAATCTTGTCACTGTGGCATCGCTCTTTATATTTTCTCCAAAATTTAGGCGGAACAAGACTTCCCCCTAGAGGTGAGCATTAACCGATGCAGTGCACACTAATTGCTTCATACAATATTGCCTTGCTCAGGTTGGGCATTTTGTCAACAAGCAACGTGTAGCTTAAACCATAAGGAACATTTTGATTTGATTTCACTTTTTAATATTTATGCAGGTTCTGGTGGAGGTCTCTCAGGTGGAGTACTCCCACAAGCCAGACCTCTCAAACCTCCAGGTGAACAGAATAGTGTTTTAACATTAATAAGTCAGGTTTAGGTGTTACAAACACGACTGTTACCTTTTTAGCTATTCATATTGCATTTCCAGCACTAAAATACCCTAAGAAAATACAACTGAAATACAAATCAAAGCACCAGGCTCCATCCAATTAGAACAGTGCATTGCAAAAGTACTCATATGGCTTGAACTTCTTGACATTTTTTGAAATTACAATCACAAACTGATGCGTTTTATTGGGATTTTATGTGACTTACACAAAGTAGCTTATAATAAAAGTCAAGTTAAAAGGACAATTGTATTATAATTGTATTTTTATGAATAAAATTCTAAAAAACTATGCTTTACATAGTACTCAGTCCTACTCAGATCCCTTTACTGCGATACCTCAGTGCAATCAATGTTTTTCAAAGGTAAACAGACTCCACACACCAGATGTGTGTAATTTAATCTCTAGACAAATACAGATAATCAGAGAAGTAGACAAGAGATTCTTGTTAACTTTGGAGGAGACGTGGGTATCAACAACTCAGGAGGAGAATCTGTGAAAACAACTAATAAAAATGCACCGTACAAATCTGGCCGTTAAGGAGGAGTGTCAAGAACAAAACCGATGCTAAAAGAAAGCCATAAAACTTTCTGTTTAACGATTGGAACAAGTCATGTTGGGGTAACAAACATGTCAAATAAGGTTTTCTGGTCAAATTAGACTAACATTTATCTTTATGGCGTACATGTAAAAACACAATGTGCAACAGAAAGCTAACACTGCACTGAACACACCATTCCCACACTATTCCCGCGTCATACTGTGGGCTGTAGGGGTACTTTACCCGAGCAGGTGCAGGGAAGCTGGTCAGAGCTAATGGAAAGATGGATGGGGCTACATACAGGGCAATATTGGAAACATGCAAAAGAGTTGAGTCTGGGGAGGAAATTCACCTTAAAGCAGGACGACAATCATAAACATTCAGGCAGAACTACACTGCAAAAGTAGCTGTTCACAAATGGCCTCGGTTCAATCTGACTGAGCTTAAGCTACTTTATAAAGAAGAATTTGCATTTTTTTCTGTCTCTTAGGATGTTTAAAGCTGATAGACATACTCAAAAACCCTTCCAACTCTAATTGCAGTAAAAAGTGGTTACAATATGGACTCAGAAGGGTTGAATGCATATGCACACCTCACTTTTAAGATTGTTTTTTTTAAACATTTTGAAAAACTGTAGCATTTTCCTTCCAATTCATAATAATGAACTACGTTTCTTTGGTCTATGACATAAAATTCTAATAAAATGTTACAAAAGGGGGGAAATGGTGTTAGCACTTTTGCAAGACACTGTTTCTGGAATCTGTTTGGTCATCCTACAACTACAATAGATCTGGTCATCTTTTGGGTTTCTGTCTTAAAGGTGTCCCCAGAGGTGACACACCAGGTGAGGGAGATGGGGAAGGAGGTCCTGATGGGGAAAGAGATTGGAGAGGAAGCAGTGATGGAAGGCCAGGAGGAGTCGGAGGGAGTCCGACCAGGGCTGGGGGAGCAGGAAATGTTTCGGGCAGAGAGACAGGAGTGGGAAGAGGGGACACTCCAGCCACTGGAACTCGAATCGAACCAGAAAGATCAGCTGGTGCAGTCGGAGGAACAGCTAAACCACCTAAAGGTGTTGGTTTTGTCAAGTATACGGCAAACAAACTAATGAACTAATGTCAGGAAGGACCAGAAATCCAAACAAATTAAGGAAAACAGTTTGTTTTATTTTTACATAGAATATGGACAAGAAGGGACTCTAACAGGCGGCGCAGGTGTGAGGCCAGGTGGAGTCGGTGGGGCGGCAGGAGGAGTTGGAGGTGAGACTGGGTTGGTTGGACGAGGGCCTGGAGGCACAGGGGTGGTACCTGGAGCGGGTGGTTCTGGTGGAATAGGAACAGCAGTTGCAAAGCCTGGAAAAAGTAAGCAGCAACCATGTTTTAGTTATAAAATGTGTTTTCATTCATCTTAAATTAATATGTCTGTAATTCACTATGTCTCACTTATTGTTTTTCGCAGGCTACAGACCAGGTGGAGTTCTACCAGGTGGAGGTTTGTAAACTTACACCCTGAAGTTAGGAGATCGCTGATCGCTTGAACTGCTATACAACATATTTGTCATTTCCAACTCAGGTCTACTGTACCCCAGTACTGGCAACTATGGTACTGGAGGTTATGGTGTAGGGCCAGGTGGCTATGGTACTGGTCCTGGTGGATTTGGAACTGGACCTGGAGGCTATGGAAGACCCAGTGGTGGTCCTGGAAGTGTTGGGACTCCTGGGGTTGGAACGGGTCCCGGAGGTGTAGCACCAGGTTCAGGTGGAGTCAGCGTTGGACTGGGTGGATATGGTGGAGGTGTAAGACCTGATGGTAGGTTCACTACAAAAGTTGAAAGGTCTAATAAAACAGTTGGATTTGTTCAAAGACTAACAGGGTACCTGTTTGTAATTTGTGTTAACCAGGTTCTACATATGGCCCCGGTCCTGGAACTGGCAAACCCTCAAAAAGTAGGACAGCACTGAATAAATAAAGATTATTCACAGAAGGAGAAAACTGGGACTGAACAGTATTTGATTTTAGGTTATGGAGCAGGAGCTGGACCCGGCAGCTATGGAACTGGATCAGGTGGAGTTGGTCCAGGTGGCTTGGTCCCTGGTGGTGGTTATGGGCCCAGCGGTACTGGTCAAGCTGGACTTGGACCTGGCTCTGTTGGCACAGGACTGGGAGGTGTTGGAACAAGACCAGGTACTTTTGGACCAGGTGGTGTTGGCACTGGTCCAGGCAGCTTTGGACCTGGTGGAGCAGGGTCTATTCCTGGTGTTTTTACTGCTGGAGGTCAAGGACCGGGAACAAGAAAACCACCAAAACCAGGTATAATAATAAATCCATTTAACACTAAAGCAACATTTAATAATTAAATATGTGACACATTTCAAAACATTAAACTTTGTGGACAGGCTATGGATCATCGCTGGGTGGAGCTGGATATGGACAAGGTAATTTCATCAAATGCACAGTAATAATCATTGTTAAACCTAGTAAATGTGTCAGATTTAACCAGTAAACTTATTTCCATCTGTAGTCCCTGACGGGTTGATGGTATAAATAAAATAATAAATAAAATTCACATTATACTGAAAAACAGAAACTGAAACCAAAAATTTGTAACAAACAACGAAAGTTTGAGCCAAAAATTATGGATTAAAGAAATATACAAATCTGTGGATCCTTGCAGCACCAACTGATACCATCTTATCTGTTTAAAATTTTAAATATGAAATCAAACTTTTTTTTTAGGAAATTTTATTGTTTAGGGAACTTTTCAACTCAATAAGGTAGAATCCATGACAACTCTAAGAAATGTGCTTAATATATTAAGCTCCTCACCCCTAAGAAAGACATTATAATGTAACATCACTTCCCTTTGTTTAGAAAAGAACATATTTACTGTTTTTTCTATAGACAACATACAATAGATAACATTTAAAAAGCTAATCCTGTACTTAATTTGGAGTAGATGTTAGAATTAAAGATGCTTCTTCGGCATTTCTTGCATGTGTAAAAATCCCAGTTTGACCCGTTTGTTGGTGATAACTGTGCAGGTCATTCTGAACAGCCCCTCTATTTGCATGTAAAGCAAGCATGAACCTTTAAGGGATGTTGCTAAAGGTGTTCTGCTTTCACTAAAAGTAGGTACTAATTAAATGTTGAAGATGGAAGAGAAAACTGATTGCATTGAATGTTTACTATTTCAAAGGCTTTGAAGAGCATCTAAAGTTTATTGCTTTCAAAGTGCCAAGGCATCACAAAACATATATTGCAATTTTCCAGGTGCAGGAGTTGGAGGTGGTGGAGCAGGTACCGGACCTAGCAGATATGGACCCGGTTTTGGGTCTGCAGGAGTCACACCAGGTGGTGCTGGCACTGGAACTGAAGGGTTTGGACCAGGTGGAGTTGGAACAGGAACTGGAGGCTTTGGAACAGGAGGTGCTGGCACAGGAACTGGAGGCTTCGGACCAGGGAGCCAGAGATTAGGGAAAAGGAAGCCTTCCAAATCTGGAACTGGCACAGGAACTGGGGGCTTTGGACCAAGTGGTGCTGGCACAGGAACTGGGGGCTTTGGACCAGGTGGTGCTGGCACAGGAACTGGGGGCTTTGGACCAGGTGGAGCTGGCACAGGATCTGGAGGCTTCATACCTGGAGTTGCAGGGGCTGGAACTGGAGGCTTCATACCAGGAGGTGCAGGGACTGGAACTGGAGGCTTCATACCAGGAGGTGGTGGGACTGGAACTGGAGGCTTCATACCAGGAGGTGCAGGGACTGGAACTGGAGGGTTCATACCAGGTGGTGCTGGGACTGGAACTGGAGGCTTCATACCAGGTGGTGCTGGGACTGGAACTGGAGGCTTCGGACCAGGGAGCCAGAGTTTAGGGAAAAGGAAGCCTTCCAATTCTGGAGCTAGCACAGGTACTGGAGGATTTGTACCAGGTGGAGCTGGCACAGGTACTGGAGGATTTGGACCAGGTGGAGCTGGCACAGGAACTGGAGGATTTGGACCAGGTGGCGCTGGCACAGGAACTGGAGGCTTCGGACCAGGTGGTACTGGGACTGCAATTGGTTTTGGACCAGGTGGTCAAGGATTAGGAAAAAGAAAACCTTCTAAATCTGGTATGTATGGATCTTACAACTAGAACAATGGGTCATAAAATAAAAAATAACAGAACACTGTTTGATCCAACATCTTTTCATCTTCATACACTCAGGTTATGGAGGAGCTGGTTATGGAACAGGTAATCCCATTTCATTTTAATCCATAATAAATTGTTAATTTCTATGTTTATCTCTTTAACACACTCTTTCTCCTGCCAGTAGGTTCTGGAGGAGCTGGCCTTGGTGGAACTGGAGCTAGACCTGGTAGTTTTGGTTCTGGAGGATACAGCCCAGGTGGGACTGGGACAGGCCCTGCTGTTTATGGTACTGGGGGTGCTGGATCTACTGGTTTTGGTCCAGGAGGGACTGGAACTGGCAGCTTTGGTCCAGGAGGAACCGGAGCCGGGGGCTTTGGTCCAGGAGTGGCTGGAGCTGGTGGATTTGGTCCTGGAGGAACTGGAGCTGGTGGATTTGGGCCAGGTGGTGCTGGAAGTGTGACAGGAGGTTTTGGACCTGGTGGCCAAACACTTGGATCAAGAAAGCCACCTAAGTCTGGTTATGGTTCATCTCTGGGTGGAACTGGCTATGGACAAGGTAAATGTTCCTTTATGGTGTTTAAAAAACACAAAATAAAAAAGAACACCTATTATCATGGAAAATAACTGGAAAATCCTGAAAGATTAAACTAAGGATAGTGTCACACACGAATTCCTGACAATGTACTGAGAGTCAGGTCTGAACATTGTCTGCAGCTGCCCTCTCACACATGCACTGAATAACAAGACAAACCAACCTTGTAAATGTTGACATTTAATCACTGAGAATGCTCCAGTTTCCTGAATTGGGTTGGGTTCTGGAAACACACCACATTAAGGCCCTTAACAGACATGAAACAAAGAAAAATCATTGAGTGTGTGGGTCATTCGGACATTGGTCACTTTTGCCTCATGTTTTTCAAAGAACCTAAAGGCAACATCTCTGGTAGAGGATATAACTTGACGTGACCTGGAACTGAACTCGTTTTCTTTTTATTTGTTGCTGTGTTGCTCTTTTAACTGGTAAATGATGTGATTAGTCATTATATAGACTGATGTGCCTGTCATTTATCTAAACGAGATTACCTACCTTTTGCAGGAGTTGGAAGCCGTCCAGGTGCAGGAACTGGAGGATTTGTAGGTGGAGGAGGTGAGATGCATCTTTCAAGAAGACAAGGCTGTTAAACTTAATGTTCTTCTGATTTTATTTGCAGCTTTGTAAAAAGCTGTAATATGCTGTATCACACAGATAAATCTAAGTCATTATAAATAACTTACGCAGTTTAACTTGCTTGCTCAGGTAGTGCAGCTGGAGGAACAGGAGGCCTTGGAGGAACAAGTCAAACTGTTGGAGGAGCAGGTGGTCTACCAGGTTCGCTCATTAGAGCATTGAAAATAAATTCCACTTTAGTTATTAATCACATTATAATAACTGGCATTTAAAAAAACACATTTGGAGTCAGATCACAAAAATCCTGTCTTAACAGTTCAGGTAAGTTTTAATTTGTCGTGTGTGTTGTACTAGGAGGGGGAGCTGGCCCTGGATATGGCGGAGTGGCAGGAGGCTATCCAGGTAAAATGTCCCCAAACTGTCCTTTCTTATGAAGAAATCTGCTAATTGTTTCAATCTTAAATTTGCGTCATATTTACAGTGACATCACTGATAAAACAAAAATCTCTCAATGAAACTATTGTTAACAGTATCTATTGTTCACTATGACTTTTCCTGCTATTGTTCCCTAGGATATGCAGGGGGTGGACAAAAATGTAAGGAAACCTCCTTTGTACTCTACTTTGTGCCTCAGTACTTTACAACACAATTCCACATTAACAGATGAATGTGTACACATGATACAAACTAGCATACAACAATCTACAAAAAAAGAGTAGGTTTCCTTCAGAAATTTAGCTCAAGGACATTTTTTAAAACATGATATAACCATTTCACTGAAAAAAAGATCGGATCTCATTTAAAAAACTGTTAAATTTGTTTATTATGCATCTATTTATGGTGTTTTGTCTGTAATTAAGCAAAAATCAGTGTTTCCATTTTTCACAACTTTCAGCCAAAGCACAGATTGCAGCCAAACATGCAGCCATGCAGGCTTTACTTGGAACTGGAGGCTACAGAGGTAACAACAATCAGACAGATTGTATAACCTGACTATAACAGTGATTCATACACGTACCGGCCACTTTATTAGGTATACCTTGCCAATACTGTTTGGACCACCCCTTTCGCCTTCAGAACTGTCTTAATTTTTTGTGACAGATTCAACAAGGTAATTCCTTGAAGATTTTGGCCCATACTGAAATGAAAGCATCACACTGTTGCAGATTTGTCAGGTGCACATTCATGATGTGAAACGCCTGTTCCACCACATCTCAAATGTGCACTACCGGAATGAGATCTGGTGTTTGTGGAGGCCACTGGGGTACAGTTTGAGATGATCTGACTTTTGTGACCTCGTGCATCATCCTGCTGGAAGTAGCCCTCATCTTCTGATATCAGGGGTCTCCTCTGACATCAACAAAACGTTTTCATCCACACAACTACCGTTCACTGGATAGTTGTCTGTGAAAATTACAATAGATCTGCAGTTTCTGAAAAACTTAGACCAACCTGACTTACACCAACTGCCACACCACATATAACGTGACTTAAACTCCCTTCCTTCTCTATTCTGGTGCTCAGTTTCACCTTCAGCAGGTCATCTTCACGACATCAAGATTTCTAAATGCATTCAATCGCTACCTTGTTATTGGCTAAATTGCCATTTTTATCAACAAGCGATAGATCAGATGTACTTAATAAAGTGGCCAGTAAGTGTATATCTATCAGTGAATCTCAATAAAATGTATTTGTGCAATTCAGTTCTCTTGTTAGTATTTAAACCAATTAAATACATTTGAAATAAAAGTACCCATCAAGTAGGATATGTAGAAAATATTTTCTTGTTGCAACTGGTTAATGAGCTACAAAAACAAACTTCAGGGCTGTTCATAACAACAAACATTTACTAAGCTGATGTTGACTCAACATGAGATAGAATACCAAAAGTCCTGCTTATGAGTAATATTCTCAATCAATACGGACGAGGTGATGACCATAGTAATATCGTGACCAACGCTAACTGTATATATTGGTGTAAGCATAGTAACTGATACTGTCAGGGCCCGGAGAATAACTGTCTTCATTTCTGGTATTAGGTGGAGGCTGTCAGGGTAACTACTGTGGTCGAAGGAGGAAGTGAGAAACCGAGAGAAAGGAAGTGACCTCATTGAAACAACAGTGGTGCTATAGTATGATTGCAGCTTGTGAATACCTTATCTGACTTAGAAACTAAGGTCATAACATGCTTCCCAAAAGCTGGCCATGTTCTTATTGATGTCTTCAATGTACATATCAACCACTGGTTAATCTGAAGAGCAGCCCACTTGCTGTAAAATCTTCCGCTCGCGTTTGTAAACAAGTGCAGTGAAGGCAATGAAGTAATTTTATTCCTTAGTTCTTAATTAAAGTCTGTCCTCAGATCTAAGCATTTCTCTCTGTGGAACCATACTATCAAGTGCTGAGAACCAAGAAAGGTAACGAGCCTCACACCAAAATTTGTTCTCCTTTTATCAATAAAGGGTCCTGTGAACCTTGTTTTATAGCTGTTTTACGTTCATTTCAAAGCTGGTGTTTAGATATTCAACTGTAGTCGGAGCAATCGTAGGTGTCATTCTTGCTTTGCTGGCGACTGTGAGTTCTCATAGTGACTATCCTCAGGTGCAGCTCTATACCGTCAGACCTCTACTTACAAGACTCTTCCTTTCCAATACCAAATTGCCTTAATACATTTACACTGAATTGCGCATGCACATCGTGTTTTTTTTTTATGGCTGTTTTCATCCTGTTTGGTTCAAACTTTTCAGTACAGAAAAATACAATACAGTCACAAGCTGTACTGTTTTTTTAGTGAGCGAGTGATGAAATCATACCATTAAGCCTGGGGCTGGTGCAGGCCCACTGCTGCGGTTTGTCTCCATATGGTTCCTGTTTGCGGCGACACTGAAGTGCTGTGTATAAAACACAGTGCTGACCTGTTACCGGCTGCCAAGGTGTACGGTGCCTTACTTGCAAGTCGGGCCATCCTGGGGGTGTTGATTTAACATTTCTTATGTAGGCGAAGTTTTAACGCAAAGTAACAAAGACTTTTTACTGTAAAATTCTAGTTAATGTATTTTATCTGTGCTGTATGGGTTGTTGTTTTGAGCGTACAGTGCGCCTCTCTTTCAGATTTTGTATGTGAAATTGTTAAAATATAACCAATATGAAATATTAAGAAAAATGACAAAGTTTTGATTACTGTTATTTTTGTCTTGTACCTTTAAGCACTGTTGAAAAAAACATTGCTCACGTCTACTAGAATTTTTAAATTATGCTATAAAAATTTATTCAGTTTCATTTGTTTTTTAAATATGACACCCAATTTTATTTACCTATATGTCAGTGGGTGTTATGAACGGCTGAAACCTGTCTGACACCTTAATAAACATTTGTTTTCTACGTTGTCCTTAGATGTGATAAGAATCATGGTAATGTTAGAGGATAAGAAAACATGTAACTGACTTTCTTAATGTTAATGAGTTTGCATTTTTCATTCTATCCTGGAGCTTAACATGTTTTTCAACATATTTGTTGTTTTTATTGCCTATGAGGAAAATTATGCGCTTTTGTAAAAAACAATTCTGAAATAAAGAGAACAATGAAACTTGGTTCTGATACCCTGTTTTTTCATCCCCGTTACAGAAATTCATTTTGTTGAACATTAATCAAAAAAAAAAGATCAGTCCAGTTGAGGAAGAGGAAGTCAGATACATAGACACAGACTTGTTCTCATATGTATCTGTGGTTAACTTTTATGAAACAGAAGGCCTAAAAAAAGTAACCGAGAAGCGGCAGGAGAGAAGTCTTCGCAAGTTAACTCATTACATGCAAAGGATGGAGTAAAACTTGTTATTCAAGGGTGTGGTTTCTGTGGGGGTGCAAATACAAATGAGGTGGTCCCACCTGTCAGTAACAAAGCATTAGTAGTAATAAACACAAAGTACCGTTGTTGTTTTTACTAATAAAAAAAACATCAAAAGTTTAGGTCTCTTTACAAAGCTTCCTCATGGGAGGACTCTTATGGGTTCTCTCCTATATGTGTACAAGTTGTTGGGATATCCGATGAAGTGCATCAGATGTTCTTCAAGATAAAAAATGGCATCCCACACTTGGCATTGGCACTGTTTTGTTACTCATACAGCAACTCTCAGCATGTTTCACATAATTGTATTCTTCAGTAACACAATTAACCCTTTATGTGTCCTTGTAAAAAGTTGTTATGGAGGACCCAAACACAGGCAGGAGGAAGACAAAATCATGCTGAAGTGGGTTTTAATAATGAAGTAAGAAAGGCAGACTTACAGAGCTGCAGATGACAACAAAGGGAAAACCCCTACAGGAAGTAACCAAAGAACAATAAGGTGGATAACAGGAGGATCTGACACTTGACTAAGGGAATCAGGAGGTATATATTGTTGGCAGGGTGATTACTGAAATAAATAGATGAGACTGATTTACTCAGTGGAAGCAGCTATGAAGCAAAGGAGGTTTTGCAGAATGACTGATAAAGCAAAAAGAGATCAGGGGAAGCAATAATTTAACAGAAGGAAGCTCAAAGCTGAACAGAGACATGAGCCCAAAGAATGTACAGGAATAAAACAACAGACTTTTAGAAGAATTTCAGAAGAAAAGAAGCAAAAGAAAACCAAAGTGCTTCAGAATGTTACAGTTTCAGTGTTAACAGGAAAGACAAGCAACAACAGAATTAGGTACTCTGCTTAGCGGGCTTACATGACAGGATTAACAATGCATATACAATGGGTCTATTACGTCCTAGAAACAGCAATACATTTCCAAATTAATCAATGACAGAAACCAAAACCAAAAAGACACAAAACAATGGCTTTATTCGACGCTCTTAGGAGAAAGGCTGTGGATGAAACATTTCTGTCCAGCAGGGTGTGGCCTCAATGTGCAAGAGGATAGTCAAAGGCTTAAATAGCATGAAACAATGTGATTCATTTGTCACTATAGTGACCGAACACCCTTGTGCTGAATAGCTATATACTATTTTTTTAATGACTCTTTAATGACTTTTTAAACTGTTTGGGAGGATTCAGTAGAGACAGATTTTTTGTGACGAGTATCGGCTAAGTAAATCCTAATGTTTCCAAGTACCATCATCCTGACAATAGTGCAACAGTCCTCGATACTTTTTAGCTGTTTTAAAAAAAATATAAGACATAGATTAATTTTAAATTTTGTATTTACCAAGAAGTTCTACGTTTGAAGTTGGATAGATAAAATGGGAGGTCCCCTGAAGTCAGAAGTTCAAGTGGGAAAGTCAAAGATTTCTCATCAACCCGAACCTACAAGTCCAAGCCCTTTCGATCCAGCTACGCGCAGGCCAAGCCAGGGACCCATCCCAGGCCCCCCACCAAACCCCCGACAGAAAGACCAACCAGCACCAAATAACAAATATTCCTATTAATAAAAATACCAGTGCATATCAGTTGATTAGGATAACCAAAAAGTACATTTACTTTTCCAGCTGAATTAAATTTAAAAAGTCAAACAAGACACAATATATATATCTATACATCTATATATAGATATATAGATATATATATGTCTATATATATAGATATATGTAGATATATACATATCATGCATTTATTTATGTTACTTTCGTTAATTACTGCTCAGTGTTATGGTTTAAGACTTCAGAAACTTCCTTGTGAGCTCTAAATCACACCTTCCAGCACATATACTGTACATCTTGCATCTTTTTGTTTTGAGTTTGAATTCACTGTTGTTACCTAAACTAAATGAAAGCATGTTTCCGCTGAACATGTGGGTCCCTACTTTGTAACTCATGTTTTGTATGAATTTTGTGGCTAAACAGGACAAACTGATCTCAAAATAAAGTAAAATAATAACAAACTATTGGAAAACTAATGTTGTGCCATCTACTTATATTAATACCTTCATCACATTTACATGAATACTTTGATAAACTTTACCACAAACAGAGTCAGCTGTGCTGTTCTACTGATTCTGGGCTGCTCCATGTTCTTGTTCGTTGTCTAATTCTCCCTCTTTGTTTGCTGTGTGTGATGAATGGAGTGCTTTACTGTGGGATCTTGACAGTGCAGTAATTGGAGCATTCATAAAGAGATTATGCCTGCGCTAATGGGAACAAGCCTGATTTCAAAACACAAACACAAACACAAGCTCTCACACACCACTCTTGTGAAAAACACACACACACACTCCAATGCAATAAACACTCATCAGGGGATCAGATTTTAGACTTAACTTAGCTCTACTACATTTGGAAGACTCTGCAGATTAGTGTAACTGTATCTTGCAGATGTCTACATACTGGAAGGAACAGGAAGGGGAGGGCGGTATGAAGTTTCTATAACTAGGATATGCCTTTTTTTCTAGCAGCTAGCTGATGTCAGAAGGTCAGGCTTTTTTTCTCACACCAACAACAAACCGCTCACAGAGAAGAGAACATATGTTCAGGAAGCCTTTAAACACATGGAGAAAGGCAGCAGAAAGATAAAGGGCAACGCCTGCTACTGTCACGGCAAAGTTAGGGTCTGATTCGCCCAGCAACGCATGCTGCGAACAACCCTCTTACTCAACTGGGTGGGTTGTGTGTGACTGCTGTGTATCAGTCATTTGGCAGCACATAATGTCACGACGGGATCAAAGGTTTCGAAAGGGAATGAAAGCACGGTAAGCACTTTGATTTTTAAATTATAAAACATGAAAATGCAACTGAGGAGGATAGAAATATGAGAAGAAGAATGAGAGAACGAGAGGAAAAATGCAAGTGCTGTTAAACTTCTGCGTGTATACTTCCTCAAACTAAACTCTGTCAAGACCAACAGCACAAGTAAAACAGGCTTTAATACTGCTTGTGCTTACACATCAACTTTACATGTGAGTAGTTTACAAAACCATGAAAACAGGATGCTTAACAAGTAGTGAATGCTCCTCTCCTTCCAATCCAAAAACCCTGTTTTACGTCTTCACAAACATTCTTCTTGAGATCAGCCAGTCGCTAATAACCGGGATGTTTATATTTATTTAACATCCAATACGTCTTGAATTTAAAAAAGCCAAAAAATAAATAAATAAAAAGGCTGTTACCATGTGTTTTATATATAAATCTTATTATTTAAGGAAGTGAAGTGAGTTGGCACAGACAAAACTAAGAGGAAGCTAAGCAGGAGAATACGTCACCTAAACTCTTAACATCTGACCTATGCTAAAGTCATGACATCATTAACCTTTATTTAATGTTTAACAGATGCCGCATATTGAAACAGGAATAGAGAGAATGGTTCAGAAAGGCTAAAGATAGGAGTTCAAACGTAAGGCAGTAAGTTAATAGGTGGTGAATCAGACAAATACGAGAAGAGTGAAGGCAAAAAGCTAAGAGGATGAAGTCTTTGGAAATATCCCTGGGCTGATTCCAGAGTTTTCTCCCAACCAGATGTTCAAGAGGAAGTGCAGATGTGCGGGTGGAAGGTTTCCATCTGTTGGAAGAGTGATAAAAATAACAACAAAAGGACAAAAAAGTCAAGCTTTGTCAAGCTTTTACTACTTTATTATTTCTTTAGGGATGAATTAAAATCTGGTCTATTAAAGTACAGATGTGCTTCCTTTGAATAAGGGAGGTATTTAAACTTAAAGCCACAAATATGTCAAATGTAACATAATTTCAACATGTTCTCTGGATTAAATTAAAAAAGGAGAACATTGTAGTTGCAACACACTTCTCAACGGTGACTCGTAAGTTTTAAAAAGTACAAGATGTTTTTACCAAACTTACCAGCACAAATACACAGGCCTCCTTCCAAGATCAACATCCTTCTACCGATTTACTCACTATCCCTCCCCATTACATGTCCAAACCGTCTCAGTCTGGCTTCTCTGGCTTTATCTCCAACACATCTAACATACGCTGTCTTTCTGATGTTAAATGTTTCAAAATCAGCAAACTAATTTTAATATCAAATAAGAATATACTGAGTAAATATAAAAAAAGCAGTGTCATTTATTCAAGGACAAAAGCTATCCAAACCAATCTAACCCTTTACGAAAATGTAACTGCTCCTCGAATCATCCTTGATGCTTCCAACTAGAATTTTGCTCAACTGACAATTAGTCTTTTACATCTCTGTCGAGTCATTTTGGCCCGCTGTTCCTGGCAGAATCGTTTTAATTCAGCCTCAATGGAGTGTTTTCAAGCATGAACAGCCTGTTGAGATCATGCCACACCATCTCAATCAAAGTTAGGTCAGGACTTCAACTAGAGACAAAAACTTAATTTTGTTGTTCTTGAGGGATTCGGGGGTGGACTTTGGTGTGCTTTGGATCACTGTCCTTCTGACCAAAGGGAGCTTTGACGTAGTGAAAAAGACGAAGTGAAAAACTGATCGTCAGACATTCTCCTTCAGAACTTTGGGGTGGAGAGAATAATTCGTGGTTCCATCAATCATGGCAACTTGTCCAGGTCCTGAAGTACCAAAGCAGCCCCAGACCATCGTCCCACCAGCACCATATCTACCTGCACTTTTAAAAAATGTTTAGTTGGTTTTGTACTTAAGCAGTGGTTTTCGATTTCTCCCATACATGCCATTTTTGTCCAGTCTCTTTCTTATTGTTGAATCATAAACACTGATCTTAACTGGCGGGTTGCCTTAATAAATGAAAATATCACATGACAACTGCTCTTTGTATTTACTCATGTTGTCTGTGCCTGATATTAAATTTTTTTTTATGTTCGTTACAAAAATCAAAAACGGATTGAATCTGTAAACGAGCATAATAGTTTTCACAGCACTGTATTTCTTTTTTAGTCAAAAAAATCAACAAAATCATATATCTGATCATCGAAAATGCTTTTAGTGTTTAAAAGGACACTGGGGGTGGCTGATTCCTTCCTCCCCTTCTTCTGAAGAATAGACCTTCGCATTCTTTATTATAGAAACCGTCTGCCATTTACCGTTAAAGCTGGGAGAGAGGAAACATGGATTACTGCTCAGTTCAGGAAGTCACCTCCCATTCTGGTTGTAATGAGATAAGGAAACAGCTTTTTTTTTATCAGTCTGTTGAAGCCAGAAAGCCAGGATGAGTTTCAGTTTTTAAAGCAAAGTTTCTCAGTGTTGTTTGCTTTCTCACTGCTTAGGCCCAAACCTGCCGACTAAATAAGGATCAGTGAAATAGTATAGTATGATTTAAAGGAAACTAGACACTATTGTGTGTGTCTCTATTGACCAGGTCATGTAATCCTGCAGTTGATTCTCCAACAGGTCAAATTTCATCACAAGTCTCATGATAAGGCTCGTGATTTTTCACTAAGACACCCTTCTTAAACGCTCGCTTTGTTGTTTTTCTCATTTCTAAAGGTGTTGTGATTGTGAGTGCATCCTGTCTCACTGGTACTATGAAAGAGGAGGACAACTCTACTGTAAGAAGCACTACTGGTCTCGCTTTGGAGAGCACTGCCACGGCTGCAAGGAGACTGTTTCAACAGGACTTGTTATGGTAAACTGGTCATGTCTGCTAATCCCAATGTTTTTCCCTGGATTAGTGATACAACCAGCCAAAAACCAGGATTATCAATTACATTTTACTGTTAGTTCTTAATAGAAAACAACTGATTTGATTGTTAGACTTCTGGGCAACATAAGAGGAAAGAGACATTTCCTGACTAGTTTAAGACCTCTAAATTATTTTGTACTCGTACTCGTACTTCCGCTTATCCGGAACTGGGTCGCGGGGGCAGCAGACTCAGCAGAGACACCCAGACGTCCCTCTCCCCAGACACCTCCTCCAGCTCCTCCGGGAGGAGCCCAAGGCGTTCCCAGGCCAGCCAAGAGACATAGTCCCTCCAGCGTGTCCTGGGCCCCGCCCCGGGGGCCTCCTCCCGGGTGGACGTGCCGGGAACACCCCCCGGGAAGGCGTCCAGGAGGTATCCAGTATAGATGCCCGAGCCACCTCGACTGGCTCCTCTCGATGTGGAGGACCCGGGCCTCTACTCCGAGCCCCTCCCGAAGGGCCGAGCTCCTCACCCTATCTCTAAGGGGAGTTCCCGGCCACCCCCCCCGGAGGAAGCTCGTTTCAGCCGCTTGTATCCGGATCTCGTTTTTTTGGGTCATGCCCCAAAGTTCATGGCCATAGGTGAGGGTAGGAACGTAGACCGAGCGGTAACTAGAGCTTCGTTTTTCGGCTCAGCTCTCTCTTCACCACAAGGGGACTGGCACAGTGCCCCCATTACTGCGGCAGCTGCACCGATCCGTCTGTTGATCTCCCCTCCATTCTTCCCCCCTCGTGAACAAGACCCCGATATACTTGAACTCCTCCACTTGAGGCAGGAACTCCCCTCCAACTGAAGAGGGAAACCCCCTTTTTCCGGTTGAGTACCCTGGCCCCCTTTACTTGGAGGAGCTGATCTTCATCCCAGCCGCTTCACACCCCCGGCTGCGAACTGCCCAGCGCATGCTGTAGGTCTTGGCTAGAGGGGCCAGCAGGACCCACGTCATCTGCAAAAAAAAAAGGACGAAAAAACCCTGGTCCCAAAAAACCCCCTCCGCCCTTTGGCTGCGTCTAGAAATCCTGGGCCATAAAAATTATGAACAGGACTGGTAAAAGGGCACCCTTTTCCGGAGTTCCCCAACATGCACCGGGAACAGGTACGACTTGGCGGCAATGCGGACCAAACTCCTGCTCCCCCCGTAAAGGGACCGATGGCCCCCCAATAAAGGGCCCCCGTTCCATACTCCTGGAGCACCCCCCCCAAGGCATCACGAGGGACCAGTCGAATTCCTTTTCCAGGGCCCAAAAAAACCTGTGAACCGTTTTGGGCAAACCTCCCATGAGCCCCCCCCGGTACCCCGTAGAGGGTATAGAGCTTGGTCCAGTGTTCCACGGCCGGGACGAAAAACCCCACTGCCCCTCCTGAAGCCGAGGTTCGACTATCGGCCCGGACTCTCCTCTCCCAAACCCTGGCACCACCTCGGTGACTTCAGCCTGGGTGATGAAAGAGTCCCAACCCCGAGTCCCCCAGCCTCTTTTTCCACCAGGGAATGCGTGATGGCAGGATTGAGGAGATCCTCGAAGTACTCCTTCCACCACCCAATAATGTCCCCAGTCGAGGTCAACAGCCTCCCACCCCCACTATAAACAGTGTTGGCGAAGCACTGCTTCCCCTTCCTGAGGCGCCGGACGGTTTGCCAGAATCGCTTCGAGGCCAAGCAGTAGTCCTTCTCCATGGCCTCACCGAACTCCTCCAAGGCCCGAGTTTTTGCCTCTGCCACAGCCCGGGCCGCAGCACGCTTGGCCTCACGGTACCCGTCAGCTGCCTCAGGAGTCCCACAAGCCAACCACAGCCGATAGGACTCCTTCAAGTTGACAGCACCCTTACTGCCGGTGTCCACCACCGGGTTCTGGGATTGCCGCCGCGACAGGCACCGCAGACCTTACGGCCGCAGCTGCCGGCAGCAGCATCGACAATAGATACGGCGAACATGGTCCACTCGGACTCTATGTCTCCAACATCCCCCGGAATCTGGTCAAAGCTCTCCCGGAGGTGGGAGTTGAATACATCCCTGGCCGAGGGCTCCACCAGGTGTTCCCAGCAGACCCTCACTATGCGCCTGGGCCTTCCAAGTCTGTCCGGGTTTCTCCTCCTCCAGCGGATCCAACTCACCACCAGGTGGTGATCAGTGGACAGCTCAGCCCCTCTCTTCACCCGAGTGTCCAAAACATGCGGCCGAAGGTCTGATGATACGACAACAAAGTTGATCATTGACCTCCTGCCTAGGGTGTCCTGGTGCCAAGTGCACTGATGGACACCCTTATGCTTGAACATGGTGTTCATTATGGACAATCCGTGACTAGCACAGAAGTCCCTAATTCAAACCCTCCCTGAGGGTCCACCCTCTGGGGTAAACCCCAGAGACTGTTTGAGCTGGGGAACCAACAAGCAAACCCCACCATACCCCGCCTTTGCCTCTCCCCGTGGGCCACTCCAGAGTAGAAGAGAGTCCAGCCCCTCTCAAGGAGATGGGTTCCAGAGCCTGTGCTGTGCGTGGAATTGAGCCCGACTATTTCTAGTCGATATCTCTCGAACTCCCGCACAAGCTCAGGCTCCTTCCCCCCCAGTGAGGTAACATTCCACGTCCCTAGAGCCAGCCTAAAGCATGGGGGATCGGGCCGCTGAGGTCTCCCCTTCGTTCGTCCCCCCAATCCTCTTTGCACCGGTCCCTCACGGTTCCCCCTGCAGGTGGTGGGCCCACTGGGGGATGGCCCTCACGTCTCTCATTTAAGGGCTTGGCCCATTGGGCCGGGTCCCGAAGGAGCAACCCGGCCCAACCAGGCGCTCTCTGACGAGTCCCGACCCCAAGACCTGGCTCCAGGGTGGGGCTTGCCTAGCCAAATGAACATCACCTGTACCATGGTCATGGCTTGACGATTTGTGCCCTTGATTTGACGACTAATACCAATCGTCAGTTGCCTCTAAAATGTCTGGCTCTGAACAGAAATTAAATCTTTGACAAATCTTTTCTGATGTGAAAAAAACCCTGACCAGGACTAAACCATGCTTTAGGGGACACCATTGTAACCCTCAGGACAAAAAATTCTCATAGCTGAATTTTCATTCATAAAAAGTTTCTTTTGAAGTCAGTTTTCAGCACCTTTCAAATGTTGAACTCAAGTCAATTACAAGCATTTTACTTTTACCTTCATTAAAATTTCAGCCTCTTGTGAAATTTCAAATTTGGATTCCAACAAAAAAAAAAAGGCTTCATTAAACTGCAACATAAATTCATAACATTACTTGCAAATTACATGGCTGCTGAAAGCTAACTGAAATTTTTCCCCAGTCAAATCTTTCAAAATTCTGTAACAGAAAAGTAGACATTTTTGCAGTCTGAAGATAATCAAGAGATTATTTCATTATGCCTTAAGATGAAACCAAATTCAATGTAAATTTCTGAAAATGCATGAAAAAGACATGGTTAAATCAAAGCTGTCACAAAATTTTTCATTCCACATTTTCACATTTGACTTGAAAATTGCTGAAACTCTAACAGCCAAATTTTGATTAATTTTAGGATGCAGTCTTGAAAAAACTTTTTAGTCAAATGCAACTGGGGTCCAAGTCTGTCAAAACAAGTAAAAAAAGCCTTTATTTTTACCACATAGATTGCACCTTTTACTTTCAAATTAAACAGCTTTCAGACATTTGATGTAATCTTATTGAAAATTTTGAAATTTTCCAAACATGTCATTTTTTTCAAACTCACATTACACCAATTCAGAAGTCACAAAGTTCCTACAACCAGTTTCATGCAACACAAACAGCACAGTTCATTTAATTTCATCAGAACAAAGTTCAAAAATTTGCCACAAAACTTTTTTTAAAAAAGCAATCACACTTTGCCAAACTCATTTGCATGCTTCATCAGCATGGGCTAAAACCTTTTTCAAAGCTAATTTTGTTCCTGAATTGTGTGTTTTCACACTGTTCAAAAGTCAGCTTCCAAAAGAATCCATCCAGCCAGAGCATTTTCAATTGCCTCACAGATGCATGGAAACTTGCATCCATTGCAGAGTTCACCAGGATCAACCAGTTAGAAGGACAAAGCAGTTTTTTCAAACAGGATTGATTTGAGCAAAAAATGACAATCTTTGCTTTCTCATGCACACAAAACACATTTAAATTACCTTTCAGCTGCATCTCAAAAAGCTAAAGAAATAAGCTTTAGAGGCTGAATCTTTCATCATCTGTAATGCTAAACCATTTCAAGCTGCCAGTTGTTTACACCAACCATGGTGTGCAGTTTTGAATTTCTCATTTTAAGCTTTCAACCCAAAAGCACTGGTTGAACTTTTAAGAAAAAAAACACTTAAAATTTTGCAAAAAAGTTCAAAGTTCAAAGATTCCCAGTTCAAAACATTTATTATTTAGCATTAACAAATAGTCATGTAATGCTTAACAAGCTTTAGCAACCACACTTTCAACTTTAAGTCAAAGTCTTTCAATGACATCATTCCCTCCCATCATGGAGTTGCAAGTTTGCTGATTGACATGCTGAACTAAGATAAACTTTAAATACTTTTTTTTACTTTCTATTTCTTTCAAATTCTGTCTCATTTTTCAAAGCTGATTCAAACAACTTTGACACTGTGTCAATAACATCCATCTTCTTCAAAATTGCAAATTCAGCCAAAAGTTAAACCACAGTTCTAAATTGTAACATGCCTGAAACATTTTTTTATTTTACTAATTTTCAAAGTGCCACAAAAAACATGTAGTAATTTCTTTTTTTTGAAAAACATTCACAAAAAAAAAACACTTTGATCATTTTGCTTTCCTCAAAAATCTTCCATTTTTTTTTTTCATTAAACAATGTCAAATGTTTTCAAAATTTACATGTTTTTCTTCCACCTTCTGAAAAAGATCATATGCCACCAAATTATTTTCTGTTTTAAACAAAAGAAAGTCAAAAAGCATTTTCCTTTCAAAACAAAATGAATGAACAAATATGGAATAACAGGGTTGGACAATGAAACTGAAACGCCTGTCATTTAGTGTGGGAGGTTCATGCTAAATGGACCAGCCTGGTAGCCAGTCTTCACTGATTGCACATTGCACCAGTAAGAGCAGAGTGTGAAGATTCAATTAGCAGGGAAAGAGCACAGTTTTGCTCAAATATTGAAATGCACAACATTATGGGTGACATACCAGAGTTAAAAAGAGGACAAATTGTTGGTGCACGTCTTGCTGGTCATCTGTGACCAAGACAGTAAGTCTTTGTGATGTATCAAGAGCACGGTATCCAGGTAATGTCAGCATACCACCAAAAAGGACGAACCACATCCAACAGGATTAACTGTGGACGCAAGAGGAAGCTGTCTGAAAGGGATGTTCGGTGCTAACCCCGGATTGTATCCAAAAAACATAAACAACGGCTGCCCAAAATCATGGCAGAATTAAATGTGCACCTCAACTCTCCTGTTCCACCAGAACTGTCCCGCGGAGCTCCACAGGGTCATATACACGGCCGGGCTGCTATACCCAAAACCCTTTGGTCACTCATTGCCAATGCCAAACGTCGGTTCAATGGTGCAAGGAACGCAAATCTTGGGCTGTGGACAATGTGAAACATGTATTGTTCTCTGATGAGTCCACCTTTACTGTTTTCCCCACATCCGGGAGAGTTACGGTGTGGAGAAGCCCCAAATAAGCGTACCACCCAGACTGTTGCATGCCCAGAGTGAAGCATGGGGGTGGATGAGTGATGGTTTGGGCTGCCATATCATGGAATTCCCTTGGCCCAATACTTGTGCCAGATGGGTGCGTCACTGCCAAGGACTACCGTACCATTCTTGAGGATCATGTGCATCCAGTGGTTCAAACATTGTATCCTGAAGGCGGTGCCGTGTATCAGGATGACAATGCACCAATACACAGAGCAAGACTGTTGAAAGATTGGTTTGATGAACATGAAAGTGAAGTTGAACATCTCCCATGGCCTGCACAGTCACCAGATCTAAATATTATTGAGCCACTTTGGGGTGTTTTGGAGGAGCGAGTCAGGAAACATTTTCCTCCACCAGTATCACGTAGTGACCTGGCCACTATCCTGCAAAAAGAATGGCTTAATATCCCTCTGACCACTGTGCAAGACTTGTATATGTCATTCCCAAGACGAATTGACGCTGTATTGGCCGCAAAAGGAGGCCCTACACCATACTAATAAATTATTGTGGTCTAAAACCAGGTGTTTCAGTTTCATTGTCCAACCCCTCTATGTAGCAAATGAAAAGTTGTAAGGGAACTTTAAATACGTTTTATATGTTAGATTTCTTAAATTCAATTCAATTTGATTCAATTCAATTGAATGCTGAAATTAAATGTTGTTGTAGATGCAGGTTTTTTCAAAGAGCTGTTGTAGATGCTGATGGTCGTGGGCAGGAAGGATCTCCTCTAGCGCTCCGTCTTACAGCACATCTGAAGAAGCCTCTGACTGAAGACACTCTGTTGTTGTACAACAGTCTCATGAAGAGGATGCTCAGGGTTCTCCATGATGTTTTTCATTTTATGAAGAAACCTTCTTTGCACAATGATCTCCAGAGGTTTCAGGGGAGTCCCCAGAACAGAGCCAGACTTTTTTTATTAGCTCTAATGCTGCTACCCCAGCAGATGATGGCAGAAGAGATCACACTCTCCACAACAGACGTATAGAAGATGTGCAGCATCTTGCTGCAAACACTGAAGGTCCTAAGCTTCCTCAGGAAGTACAGTCTGTTCTGTCCCTTGTAGATGGCTTCACAGTTGCATCTCTACTTCAGTCTGTTGTTCAGGTGAACACCGAGTTATTTATACTCCTTCACCACCTCCACCTCTTCTCCCATGCCGGAAATAGTGTTTGACCTATTCCTGTTTCTCTTGACATCAACAATCATCTCCTTTGTATATTCAGGTTCAAGATGAGATAATGTTTCCACACCAGGCCACAAAGCGGCCCACCAGCTCTCTGTTCTCAGCTTCTTGTCCATCTGTGATCCACCCCACGGCTGCAGAATCATCCGGGTATTTCTGCAGATGACAGGAGTCTGTCTTGTACTGGAAGTTTGCAGTGTGCCGAGTGAAAAGGAATGGTGAGAGCACAGTGCCCTCTGGTGCTCCTGTGCTGCTAACTACCTGGTTAGACACACAACCCTTCAGTCTCACAAACTGTTTGTCAGGTAGTCTTTGATCTAGGATATTGTTGAGGCCTCCACCTAAGTCTTTTGGAGTTTCTAACAAAGCAAATCAGGTTGAAAAGTGTTAAATGCACTGGAGAACCCAATAACTTGACCCTCACAGTGCTACTGGCTTTGTCCAGATGACAGTGGGTTTGTTGTAGCAGGTATATTAAGGCATCTTCAACTCCAACTTCACAACGCTAAGCAAACTGAAGGGGGTCCTGATCGTTTATGGTTTGCTTACTCAGCTGGGCGACTAGGAGTCTCTCTAGGACCTTGTTGGGTCATCGTCCATTTTGTGAGCCAAACGAACTACTACACAGCTCAACAGGCAGCTCAACAGGCAGCTCTCATGTCATAGGAGGTGAGCTTTATCAGGACTCGCAGATCGCACCGACTTCGCTATTTCCGCTGGAGCCGAGAAAGGCTACCATGCAACCGTGGCACATCCCTGGAGAATCAGGAGCTTGCAGGGTTGTTTTCACTCCATTCTCCATCAATGGCCAACCTCACGAGAAGCTTGACATGGCTACAAATCTTGCTGGGATAAGAAGCCTAGAAGAATTACTTTACCGATCAAAGACGTGTCTGTAGCACGCAACTCAAGTAAGAAAAACCCACATAGGTTTTCCAAAGGAGACAAAGTTTTCCTCTTTTGTTGAATTCCAGTTGACTGTCAATGGTCCATCATTTTTCCCCTTTTGCCGAAGTTGGAGAAGTTGACCATTCTTGAGTTTGTCACGGACACGTGACGAACAAAGCCCCCTCCTTCTACTTGTTGCTCCAAAGAAGACTACACCAAGTAATATCGTTCCTTTCTGTTGATACTGTAGAAATTTCCTGGGCAGGATAAAGTAGGATACCTAGGGTGATTTAGAACTGCCATTCATTAAACCCATTGTGTTTTAAGTTGTATGTTGCATGCAACACTTTATTGAAGTTATGCAGAACCTTCTGATGGCTGTTTAATAATTGTGGACTCTGATGCGCGGCTGTGCAGCAAAGTTGGATGCCAGAGCGTTTACTGTGTTTTAAACAACTGAGCGCTGACTCAGCTGGAGTTAAAGTAGATTTTTAAAGCAGACTGAGGCTATGACCTGAGCCTTGTGTTCATCTCTATTGTTCCATTGTTTAAGGTCCTTTGTGTTTTTCCATGGAGTTTTCGCCTTGGGCGGTTTTATGACTGTATGCTGGAGTAGCTCTGTTAGCAGGTACAGAGCTAAGCCACTCCTGAAGGAAACCTATTGCCTCCCACTGATTGTTTTTTTTTACGCATTCCAAGCCAATCAGAAGCTTTGATCCATTCCCACTCAGTCCATAAATTGCTGGTTTGATCTCCATGTACCCTCAGCAATTAGGTGAAAGTTGCTGAACATGATTAGTTGGTTGTAAAAGGGATTATTAGTTTAATACATTTTCACATAGATAAAGAGACAGCATTTGTGTAAGAGTGATTATCTGTCAAAATAAGGTTAGTGTTCCTCACCATTCGGTAAAACGGTTGATAACACCGTGACATTTAGTGTGCTTTTGGTTAATTATTAAATTATTAATGATAATTAACTAATTGTAATTATTAAGTGCCGTGAGCCCAATAATCACACCACCTGCATGGATCTCTGATCTCTATTCATAAGAAATGATTTATCATTAGAATTTCTTCTGAATTAGGATTTTCAGTTGTAATTTTTTATAAATAATCATAATCCCTTATAACCCTCATGATGTGGATGTCAGGGCAACAGGTTTATAGTCATTAACGACTAATGGATGAATTTTCTTTGGTCCCGGAACAAGACAGGAGGTCTTCCACATCACTGGAACCTTCTTCTGGTTGACTAAGGTTGAAGAGGTGCGGCAGAATCCCATAGAGCTGCTCTGCTGGGGCCTTTAGGACTCTAGGGCTGACACCATCTGGACACGATCTGGACCTGCGGCCTTATTCAGGTTCAGTCTTTCTAGCTGTCTCTTCACCTGACTTCTTGAGACACACAGGTGGAAGGGGGAGGCAAAGGGAGCATCAGCATCTTCTGATTTGGTTGAAGACAAACATGTAGAAACAGAAGGATCCATGGCTGAGGTGGAAGATAAAACATTTGAGGTGTGACAGGAAAGCTGTGCGTCAAAGGAGGGTGGGATGTCTGTTTGGCTGTGAGCAGGAGAGGAGGATGCTGAGCTTGTTTCTGCACTGAACCTACTGAAGAATGTGTTTAGTTCATTGGCTCTGTCCAGACATCCATCGGTCTGATTTTCCTTCTGTTTGAAGCCTGTGATCTTCTTCATCCCTGACCACACATCTCTGATATTGCTTTGCTGGAGCTTGCTCTCCAGCTTCTTCTTGTACACCTCCTTGCTCTCTCTTATCTTGACTTTAAGTTGTTTCTGTAACTCCTCAATAATTCCCTGTCTCCCTCTCTGAAGGCTCTTTTTTTCTTGTTAAGCAGGTCCTTTAGATCACTGGTGATTCATGGTTTGTTATTGGGGAAGCATCTCACGGTTCTGGTGGGGATGATGTTATCCACACAGAAGTTTATATATTAAAGTAGCCGCCCTTTGCTGTGATGACTGAAATATTAACCTTTCGCCGTCTCTCAATGAACCTCTGGGAAGTTCTTTCAAGAGAGAATGCGAAGAGAGCAAAGCAGTCATCAAAGCAAAGGGAGGCTATTTTGAAGAATCTATATAATTTAGAGTTATTTCACACTTTTTGTTTACTATATAATTCCATGTGTGTTCACTTAGTTTTGTTGCCTTTGGTGAGAATCTACAATGTAAATAGTCATGAAAATAAAGAGACCCATTTAGTGGGAAAATGTATCTAAAACGTTTGACCGGTAGTGCATATCTATATATGTATATACAAATATATAAATAAAGGCAGTCAAAACAATTTTTTGAATACTAATGGACTAAGTTATGTACTTTTTTTCTATATCTTCAGCGGCCACTGCTTTTGTCAGGGTGTTGTGCCAGCTGTGAGATCAACATCTCTTACACAGAGACCCCACATGGTGGCGTTGGTGTTTGTCCCTCCCACTGCAGCTGGAACACGAGGCCTGACAATATCTGCTGATTTAAGCCAAGACAAAAAGCTTCTCATTACTGTTACAGAGTGAGTCTCAAAAGTTCAGACATCATATAATTCTGCGTTAATGTATTCTAGAGTCCAAAATTTACTTGTTTGGTTTCATTTATCACCTGCGTGGCTTTTGGCAAACTATAAGGAAGAATTATTTTGACTTTTTTCAACAACTGCAGTAGTTTGATCTAAATTATTATTTCTTCCTGTAGATTATGCTTCTACGATTGTTAAACTGTGTAATGTTTATGTGCCAGAAGTTGTTAACATTAAAAACTGTTGTGTGAACAACTGTGAATACAAGTCAATGTAATTCTTGAAGTAAATAATCCTACTCTGCTGGTGTAGAACTCAGTAAGTTTTGAAGTCCTCCTTATTTGATTCCTAATTAGTTATAACTTTAAATAACGAATTAACACAGGCCTGTGAAGGCAAAATTGTCTTTTCTCTTCTTAGAATTATATTTTTGGACTTGGAACAATAAGAAGCTGGTATCTACTGTTTCAGATTTGTCTCCACCTGAAAATGTAAACATCAAAGTTTGTAAAAGTAGCAGAACCCATTTCTCATAATAGATGTCCAATGCAACATGGGGAACACTTTTCAAACTTCTTCTCTTGTGGGTTGATCAAGACCTGATTATTTAATCGATCAAGGGACTGCCAGTCACATGAGCTCTGAGTCCCTCATTCTCTCTCAGAGCCAGGGGGTGAGGGAAAGACAAGACAGCGACAAATTTAGCACTTCTATTTGGGAATAACTGACCTGCAAATCTGGTTTTCAATTATGGTAAGGCTTTTTGTACGGTTAACAATTCAGTTCCAAGTGAGGTACCCATCAAGACATTCAGTGGCCAAGGCCAGAAGATCACCAGCTGGCCTGTCTGAAGATGACCTCCCCACAACAGTTGTGTGTTGAGAAATTTCTTGCCAGCAGCATCTGCTGTGGGAACTGCAATTGTAGTAGTTTTGGACCAAAGTAAGGAGTCCACTTACCAGTTTTAATTTGACGTTAAGTAGTGATCAATTTGACAGAGCAAAGGTGGCTCTCTTGGAGTTCATTCTTCATTTTCCCTCTAAATCTTTCCGGTTTGGAGAGTTTGGAATTTACGTTCAGGATTTCAAATGATGCGCAAAACCTTACATTTAAATTTCAGAGGGAGAGACAGTAATGAAACTTTAGAATGGCTAAGACCTTGTAAAGGTTGACGATGTTTATTCTCTGTTCTTTTCTGTATTTCTCTTTAAGTAATGTTTCAGGTTTATTTGTAAATGTTTAGTTTTTGTTTCTTCTCTATTGTTCCATGGCGTGATTACTAAATGTTTAATGCTGGATTATATTAGCAATGTAGTCATTAAATTTTAAGTTATAGTCAGTATTGTGGTCCTTTTTTTTAATATACAAATCTCAGAAGAAGGGGTCAGATAAATTTTTTATATATTTGAGACTGGTAAGAAAAATACTAGTAAGCATAAGAGTTTCAATACATGAATCTAATTAAATAGTCTTATCAACCACTGCATACCCATTCATTAATTACAATTCTGCTTCAGTTTAGACCCAGGTGTCCTCAGTCCTGATCTGCTGTCCTCTGTCCAAGCTGGTGATCGGGTTTTGGAGGTCAATGGCATCCCGGTCTGCAACATTTCCCCAGATGAGGTACCATGATCATAACAATGCATATATTATCACTGTTTAATAAAGGTCTAAAAAACATAACTCTGCCAACGAACCTAAACTGATATTCTTTTCTTTAGATAAACCATGTGATCCAGGACACAAGCAGACCACTTCAACTCATCATTGAGCACAATCCACAGTCTCCTCATGACCTTTTTCAATCAGACAGTCCCCCAAATAACATAAGTTGTCCTGACTCTTGTGTCCACGATAAACTTCTTTCAATCCATAATCTGCCAAGTCTGGAAGAAGAGCCAAGTACAACAGAAGAACAACAAGAACAACAGATGAGCCTCTCCCCGCCTCAACTCCAAGGAAGCACAGGGTTGCGAACTAGACATATTCTGTAAGTGATGACAGTGCTCTGTCTTTTAATTGCTCCTCTATTTCTTTTATCTAAGTTGTCTTCTCTTTTTCAGACGAAGTTACAGTATAGACAAGTGTCCCCTATCTCCAGGAGGATTGTCTTTTCTTTCTCAAAAGAGAGACATGGTTCGCTCAGAGTCTCTTCGAGTCAACCCTGGGGAACGGACACACCGTATCTTCAGACCATCAGACCTCATTCATGGAGAGGTGCTAGGCAAGGGCTGCTTCGGCCGAGCAGTGAAGGTACTGTCTTTACTCCCCTTACATTTTCTGACTTTTGTTGTAAAACTATTTCAAAGAAAGGCTTCATATCATAAATGCTTTATGTTAAGGTCACCCATCAAGAGACAGGGGAGGTGATGGTGATGAAAGAGTTAATACGTTTTGATGAAGAGACACAGAAGACATTTTTAAAGGAAGTAAGTAATTATCAGAAAAGGAAAGGCTGCTAAGCAGCTGCAAAAAATAATTTTTAATAACTATATCAGGTCTAATATTTACACTCTGAGTGTAATATTATCTATCTTTGTCACAACGTCTCTCAAACCCTGCACAGGTAAAGGTGATGCGCTGCCTTGACCATCCCAATGTTCTTAAATTTATTGGATTGTTTTACAAAGACAAACGAATACATTTTGTCTCTGAATACATCCAAGGAGGAACTCTTAGAGAAACTATTGCAAAAATGGTGAGTTTCAAACTACTAAAAGCATCCCACATTATCGCTGTCAGAACCGAAAAACACAATGAGATGGTCATGACCTTGTTGTTGTTGTTGTAGGATGACAATTTTCCCTGGAATTTAAGAGTTGGATATGCCAGAGACATAGCAGCTGGGATGGTAAGTGCTTCTGATCAGTCCTCTTAAGGTTACAGTGCCTAAAGTATTCATTCCCTGTGAACTTTTCCAACCAACGTTAATGTAGTTTATGGGGATTTTATGTGATGGACCAACATAAAGTAGCAGATCACTGTGAAGTAGAAGGTAAATTATACATGGTTTTTATCTTGTAAAATTAAAAATGGTGTGCACATGTATGCGGTCCCCTCTATTCTGTTAACCACAAAATAAAATCTCAGAAGTAACCTAAATAGTAAACACAATCAACCTGGGTGTAGTTAAACCTCAGTATAAATCCAGCTGTTCTTTGAAGGCCTCAGAGGTGAAAGATGAACAGAGTTAATGGGAAGATGGAGGGAGCAAAAAACAGGGCTATACTGCAAGAAAAACCGATTAAAGGCTGCAAAATACTAGACACACTGGTGCCAAGGTTAATTTTACCAGAGCACAGTACGCCTAATCATACAGGTAAACCTAGAGAGTAAAGGTTCATTTCAAAGCAGCCTCATGTGTTAGAACAGCCTAGTCAAAGTCCAGACATAAATCCAATTAAGGATCTGTAATTTGATGTTCACAAACACTGTCCATGTAATCTGACTGAGCATAAGCTGTTTTGCAAAAAAGAATTTATAGATGTGCAAAACTACAAAACTTGCAGCTGAAATGGAAGTAAAGGATAGTACTACAAAGTAAAGACTTGGCGGGGCAGAATACGAAAAACACAGCTGACTTTTCAGACCTTTATTACAACATGGATCTTTTTCTTCCCGCTTCACAAATGTGAACAGTTTTGTGTTGGTCTGTGGCATAAAATTCCTAAAAAATAAATTGAGGTTTGTAGTGACAAAATGTGAAAAAGAACAAGGGATAAGTTACTTTTTTGAGGCGTTATAAATGTTTACAAGGTATCATTAAAAATTGTGAATCATGTTGTAAAAATTTCTCCTTAAAGGCGTATCTACACTCCATGAACACAATCCACAGAGATCTAAACTCATACAACTGCCTGGTCAGACAGGTGAGCAATGAGCTCCATTAAATACATGAACAAATAATTCAAATACCATTTAGAGCTGAACCATATCAAGAAATTGTGTAAATGTGATACTATTGCTGAAAACTGCTAAAAAGTCAAATGCATCAAGTCAGTGTTAAATTACTGTTTTATTCTAACATTTATTTTTGTTTCCTTAGTAGAATGTAAGCAAACAAAAAAAGCATAGCTACCTATTTCAGTAAACATCTTGAAGCCTTTAATTTCTCTTTGCTTTAGAACCAGTCTGTAGTGGTAGCAGATTTTGGACTTGCCAGGCTGGTGATGGATGAAAGGCATCAGAGCAGAACGTCCTCTTTCGAGCGGAGTGTGAAGGGGCCGCTGTCAGAGCTGCGCAAAACTGACCGGAGAAAACGGTACACTGTGGTAGGGAACCCCTACTGGATGGCCCCTGAGATGATCCACGGTGAGTGTCGAAGTATTGATGATCTTACTTACAACAGCGGGAAGCCAAATTATGTTTGATGGACCTTTATGGTGTAGACTGGAATAAAAACAGTGCTGCTCATTACATCTTCCTCGTTGACCCTTAGGAAAAACCTATGATGAACGTGTGGACATATTTTCCTTCGGGATTATGACTTGTGAGGTAAGAACTTTTAGCAAGACCAGACATTTGTAGTAGCCTACTGATATTAACACAAAATACATTGTATAACTGATAAATAATGACAGACGCTCTGCCATTCTTTAACTTCATTATAGGAACGGAATTTTAAAAAATATTATTTTAACTCACCTGTATTTATTTAAATTAGTTTTCCAATAACACCTAAGTTCAAAATTGTGTGTTGCCCTGCAATGGACTGGCGACCTGTCCAGGGTGTACCCCGCCTCTCGCCCATAGATTGCTGGAGATAGGCACCAGCTTCCCCGTGACTCACTATAGAATAGGGGGTATAGAAGATGACTGACTGACAATAGAAAAATTATTTTTATTACAGAAATGTTATGTCCCACACAATATTGGGGGACGCTCCTTTCTGAACAGTTGTCTAGCATACAGCCACCGATATACTGCACACAGAGGTTAAACCTCAAAAGGTCAATGCTAAATAAGATGGCAATCAGAGAGCTGTATCCAAGTATATACATGGAAAGTTGATTGGAAGGAGAAAGTATAGTTATACAAAGGATGATAATCACTTAAGATGATTGTGAAGCAAAGCCTATGGAGATTCACAAGGTGTGAACTACAGCTGGAGTCAGTGCTTCAAGAGCTACCAGAGACAAACATATTCAGGATATGGGCTACAACTGTCACATTTCTTGTGCTAAGTCCATTGCAAACCATAGAAAACATTAGAAGGATGTTATCTGGGAAAAAGAGAAAAAATACTGGACTGTTGCCCAATAGTAAAAGGCCTTATTTTTAAGATGACAGTAAAGAAGAATGTGGAAAGTAAAGGCAGCTTTTCAGTTGAAACCCAAGGTCCCAGAGTCTGGAGGAAGATTGGAGACGCACAAAGTTTATGTTTCTAGATGTCTGGTGTGACGTTTCCAGTCAGTGACAATTTGGGGAGTCATGTCAAGTCAAGTCAAGTCAAGTTTATTTATATAGCGCTTTTCAGCAACAAGCCACTCAAACACGTCTGTGTTTATGTAATATTTTCATTGATTTTATATAGTTTTAGAATTTTCTTAAAAACTGAATATTGGGTTTTTTACTACCCAAAACGATTTAAAGTTAACTAAATTAAATGCTTGGAATATCACTGTGTGTTATGAATATAGGTTGCACTATTTGAGCAGAATTACTTAAATAAATTGACTTTCTATGATGTTATGTATGAGAGATGTACCTGTATTAATAACACAAGGATTCCTCTTTGTGTCATTAGATTATTGGCAGAGTGAGTGCGGATCCTGATTACCTTCCCCGGACAAATGACTTTGGACTAAACGTAGAAAGTTTCCTACAGCAGTTTCACCCTTCACAGTGCCCATCTGCCTTCCTGCCTTTAGCTGTCCTCTGCTGTGACATGGATGCTGATAAACGGTAAGGCTGCAACGATATTTGTTTAAATGTGAAGTGAAAGGAAGCACAGATATTACTAGAAGCTATTTAAAATGAAAACTATTTTTAGGCATGTCTACATTTCTGTCAGGCAGTGAAAGACTGCTCTTCTAAAAATAGTCCTAAAAGAGAAATTAAAGAAAAGGGGAAAACGTCACAAAATTCAGATTTGTGCATCTCTTTTTAGTGCAAAATAGCCAACCATAATCGTACATATAACATAGGATAAAATATCCACAGTTCTAAAAAATTAATCTCTTTTCCTTTCAGACCCTCTTTTTCAAAGCTAGAGGAGTGGCTGGACAACCTGCTAATGAACCTGGACATCAGCCTGCCTTTGCTTTCTGAGTTGGAGCAACTCTGTCAAGCCTTCTGGAAAAATCACCAAAACCAGGAAGAATCTCCTGTTTCCTGTAAACAAACTATTTCAGAGACACGTAGAGGAAATCTGAGCCCTAAACTTTGTTCAGACGAAGCAAACAGCCACACAGATGCACATGGCCACAATGTGAGGACTAAATCACAACACACCGACCAGTCCTGCTGTGACTCTATAAACTCAGACTCAGGGAACAGTGAGTGTGAGTCTTATGAGGACGGTAATATTAAAGAACAAACAAAATCCCAGCATGAACCCTCACTGTTAGGTCGCTCAAGCAGGGTTAGAAGAACTTGTAGAGTGCTGTGGGAACGATCTACAGAGGACAGCTCGTTTCTCTGAAGCTTTGTCAAAATAACTGAGTTCAGAGTTGTGGAATAAACACATTTTTTGAGGACATTGGTACCTCGTCAAAAAATAGAAACGCATTTCTGAAACCTACCTGATGACTATGACTTCAAAACTGGCAGAGGCACAAAAGGGGCAACTGCAGATTTATGCAGAATTGTTTTGAGAAGATATGCAGTTTGATATTAGTTGCTTTGAATATTGCATTTTTCTCATATTAGCCCATAAACCAGTATTTAAGTAGCTATAGCTGTAGCCCAACGCAGTAGGAATTTATTCAATATCTATACAGTTCCAGATTTGTTTTAATATTTTACAGTGACAGTAATTTTTCACAACAAAAGACATATTGAGAAAACATACCCAAATTGCTAAAATTGCATGGGTGCTCCCAGGTGGACAGACTATGTAATAGCGCCACTGTTTAGAAATCTCAAAGATATAATTTGGCAATTCTGTACTGTAACGTCTGTTTACTGCTCGATAAGCAAGATCATAACTTAATATTGGTCATAAGCTAAAACTGCCCGTCGCATGGCTCTAGTTTCAACTTTGTCGAAAAGCTGTGAATTTTGTTTTTGTTTTAGTCTTTAAGCTATGTTAAATTATTTATCAGATTGCCTTATGTTTAATGTTAGGACATTTCAAACCCTCTCATACACTGAGATATGAGATTACTGCTAATGCTATTAAACTGTAGATAATACAACAAAATATGTAGTTTCTTATATTTTAGTCTGAATCCCAGGTGGAGAGTTCGAACCACGCAATGCTCCGGTCTTTTTCTCGCTCAAACTTTAATACGAACAAAACGGAATATGGCAAGCATCAAGTTGTCAAGAACACAGAAAGGAGTATGATAAACCAAAAGGATTATACGTAAGTATGCCATAAACACAACATTTTAATGTTTAAAAGATGACGCATTTTTAAGGCTTTTTTATTCTTGTTGTCCATTATTGAGGAAATATAATGCTTTACAAACAAAAGTAGTTCAGAGAGATTCCCTTACGATGGAGAACTTAGATTTATAAATACAAAATTTGGACAGAAAGCAGCAGGTTAATAACATAGAAGTGTGAACTGAGAATGCAGGGGTCAGTTGGATAGAATGTATGAAGCATTTAAAAAAAAACTTAGCTTACTTTTTTGGTCCAAATAAACTTTTATGATAAAAGCCTGAGTTTGTCACAGCAGACATTTTCCATAAAGCTGGACGCATCGCTCCACTCTACTGCGGTAAAAATCAACACAGGAAAATGAAAATTACCTGCAGGCTCAGGCAGCTACTAAATGGTGAAGCAACGAAACAAACATTGGAGGCAATATGACTAATAATAACACAGGTTACGGTGGAGCCAGACTGAAGCTGACAACTAGAGAAGAAAGAAGTAGGAACCTGTAAGCAACTCACTCTGCTGCTGTAGTTGATCACTAAAGAAAATGTTGTGCAAAATTACCAGAAAAACAGAAATCTTACAGGGCTACTGCTGAACACATTCGCATGGACCAGATCCTTCATTTACACTGTAAAAATATGTTTTGAAACACAATTTATTTTAGTATAGAATGATTCTTTATTTGTCCCTCCATAATACCATATATCAACCAATTAATTTGTATCAAACAATTTCACGACTGAATCAAAGGTACACACTTCCATAAAGGATATTAACACTTATACTGGTGTGTTATCTTGTTTGCTGTTTTGCCAAACAGGAAGGTGACACTTATATAATAAAATTATATAATTTTCTAAATGAGGACTGAATTGTCACATACGGATTGGTTTCGCCAAAGAAGGGAAGTTAAAATATTGTCATAATGTAACTTATCATTATGACATCATTGCCGCGGTGTCAAAAATGTTATCAAGTATTTTTCTTAGAATCGGTATTGAATTTGAAATTTTTGTATTGTGGCAACCCTAATTAAGACAGAGTTCAGAAAAATGACAAAGAGGAAAATACCTGGTTGCTGGTAGGCAGCAGCTTTAAGGTCAATCTTGGTACATTGTTGTCAAGGAGTACATGTTCCTTTGTTCCTGCAAATTTACACAAAACCATAGGAGTTTTTAGCTGTTTCTGTATCTTGTTTCTTCCACAATGTTAAAGCCCCTTGAAATGACATATCACTAAATGGGCTAATTAAAGCATCAGTTAGGATAATTTTTTTTATAATGGTAGACTTTTCTGCAAATTTCCAGAGATTTGTAGAATCAGTGTTTATGTCATGGCTCAATTTTTTAAGATACTGAATAAGGCCTTCCCTATAAAAAATAATATCTTTGTATTTCCCTTAGAACGAAATTTTAACCTCATAACAAAGAGCATTTCTTGATTATTTGCATGACACAAAAGACTGGAAAACATTTACTGATAGAATAAGAATAATAATGGAGGAAACCCCATTGGACTAAAGTAGATGTTCAATAAGGATAACAACAAACTTTTTAAAATGAAACATTTATTATTTTGAGCAAAGAATGCTATAAGAGTTAGGTCAGTAAAGCAGAATGCCCATATCTTTTAAATGTCATTTGTACGGTTTAGCAAATACTGTGCTACAAACACTTGTAGCAGTGGTAGTGCAGCAGAAGCTCATTATTAGAAATACACAAATCAATCGGCCAGAGGTCAGAATCTGTTTTTCCTTAATTACAGTTGATCTAATCAGTGACTGGCAGCAGGTCACAAAGAGAAAAATCTGATCTTTTTTACTAGTTAGTAAAACATCAAAACTAAGGCCTCTCAGCATCAACCAACATGTTCTTTGATACACTATTCTGAATTTAATAAAAACCACATTCAGGTGAGGACATACTTTATAATTGCCAGGTCAGACCTCTAAGGAAAAAAGCCAGGAGAAGGCTTATGGCCGCATCTCTATTTTATAATATACACACACACACATATCAAAACGAAATTACAAAAATACTGATAATTTTTTTTTTCTATTTTAATTCATCTCTTAACCTAGATTGAACAAAGATGATCCCTCTGAATACTTTTCTGGCATAAAGTAAATGGAAAAAGGCGTTACAAAACTTTGTTGATGTATTTTATTGTAGTATTTTATTGCAAGATTCTGCTACAGTGTTTTTCACGTAGCTATCAGGCCAGTAAATATTCCTTTTACAAGTTGCAATATCTAAAAGTACTTTTGTTTTGTTCGTTTTATTCTATTTTTTTAAATTACAGTTTTTGTTTTGTATTTCTAAAATATTATTTGCAAGTTAACTTTTCCATCTCAGGCAATATGGCATTACGCCATAAGGAACTGCATGGTATATAGTCTGATTGACAATAACATTTTATCCATGGTTTGGGGCTATGTTAAACACATAAAGTGATCCTTGTTGGCATTTTATAGGTTCACAACAAGACATGCTTACAAAGTAGTCAGTTTCCCTCATTTTTTTGCGGTCTGTGGTGTTCACTCACTGGCATTAGCTAGTGGCCGACACTTGTCTCATGCAGCACGAAGTTCAACTTTTGCTAAAACATAAGACGGACGCTTAAAGACACACAGTAACAATAAAAAAACACACCACTTTAAACCTTACGCGTATCTTTCCTATTATATCTCTTTTTAAGTAAACACAGACTAAACCATCAAAAATGTTTGAACTTGAGCTGAATATGTTAGCTAGCTGACATTGTAGCTTACAGTGCGAATGGTTAAATGGTTGTACAACAGCTAAAAATGCTTCAATGTGCTGGTAAAATCCAAGGAAGGGTTATTTAACAGAGAATGTCTATATGCTATACATTTTCAATGATTGCCATAAAAAATGGTTCAGAAAAGCCTTATTATTCTGTTGTGCCAGATAGATAGATAGATAGATAGATAGATAGATAGATAGATAGATAGATAGATAGATAGATAGATAGATAGATAGATAGATAGATAGATAGATAGATAGATAGATAGATAGATAGATAGATAGATAGATAGATAGATAGATAGATAGATAGATAGATAGATAGATAGATAGATAGATACGGAATAAACAGTTAATCACAATAAGTTTTTCAAAATATCACCATGGGATATGATATCCAATTAAATTCCCCATCAGCCTTTTTCTTGGGGTTTTCTCCAGATTCTAGATGTTAATAACAGCCAATTGAAAAGGTTGTAAATGTTTTTTTAACACACATCTATTAAAAAACACAGTCAAAAGATAAACTGGTAGAATATGCCCTATAACATTTTTAACTGTTTTAATTTTGCTGCTGTATGAAACTGTTTCATTGGGGTAAGCTCCCAGTGTTCCAGGATCCTAACAAAGCACATGAGTGCAACTAAATGTCCAACTACTGTCGTTTAATCGCAAACTAGTGGACATAAATTAACATCAGGGGTACTGAATATATACGTAAGTGGCTTGCCGTACTGACAGACGCTCTCGCAGCGGAGCGCCGCATGTCGCCTACTACTACTGATCTGGGGTCAGTTTGGACTCAGGTCACACCATGGACCACATGTCCTCTCCGGTCCGATTCCGCAGCAATAAAACAGGTATGTCTATGACATTTACATATTTCTAGCATGCCTCTCTGTTGCGTTGCAATTTCAGACAGTTTTAGGGGAAAAAATATATTAACTATTTGAACTACCCTTCAATAAGCCTGTGATATTCCTGCAAAGGACCTTGAAGAACCTGTCCAAACGTATCTCTTGTTGTAACGATGGTTATTTATAAGTAGCTGAACTATTTATTGATATTAATGCCTTTATGTTTACGTTATGCTGAATTAACCACACATTCATTTTTATGTATTCCTTATAGCAAGACTTTCTCCTTTTTTCTAACATTTAAATATGTTGTTTTTATTCAAAGAAGCAACAGCTTTTGCAGAAAAGCAGGTAGGACTGTTTATAAAATACATCTGAGTTGTAGTGTTTGTTAGAGCTGGTGTTTGTGTGTTTAGGAGGTAAATCTTCAACCCCCACCCTTTTAGAGTATTAGAAGCTGGGTTAGGCCTGTTGCTGCAGAGCTTTCTGGGTAATTAGAGGTGACAGGTAGAGGGATGCCAGATGAATCCTGATCAGGCCTGCAGCTCGGTGTGTTGAACTTCTCTGTCATTAGACCAAGTCAGTAGAACAGTAGGCTTCCCTGCTGCTTGAAAGACTAAATAATGTTGTGTTCAGGGTAGGGTATAAAATCAGTTGTGGTGTGAGGTGTAAAGATAAAGATGACTTCATCACAGTATGTAGTTTGACCCGACTGACCCTCAAGTTCAGAGAATCTTTTGTCCTCCTGCCCTGACAGACGGATGAGTTCCTTTTTAACGTTATAATGGGATCACTGGTCACATCTAATCAGAGAACAGTGTAGTCAAACACTGCAGGTGAAGGCGTTCAGAGAGCAAAGCAGTGGCCGCTTTATCAGTCTGTTTCTGTCTCTGCAGCATTACATTTACAAAAATAAAAAATTATTTTCAGAAATCTTTTTTTTTTATTAAACTAACTTTGGATGTTTTCAAGTTTAGCTACTGACATGTAAAAGTTTATGGGATATATTGCTTATTGAGCTTTGTTGCATTTTGCAACGTTTCAACAACAATTTATATGAGATACCAACATAAAATAGTCCATAAATGTGAAATGGAAGGAACACAACATATGGTTTGTTAATTTTTGTACAATTGAAAATAAAAAAATTGTGGTGTGATTTGTGTTCAGTCCCCTCGAGTCAGTACTAGGTAGAGCCATGTTTCTCTGCCATTCCAGCTGCAAGTATTTTGTGGTATGTCTGTGCCAGCATTTAGCAGATTTAGGGATTATGTGTGACATTTCAAGCTTTGCCACAGATTTTCAATTGAATTAAGGTCTGGACTTTGACTAGGCTATTCTAATGCATAATTGAGCTGTGATCATAACCATTCAATTGTAACTCTGGGTGTCTGGGTCGATGTCAGGCTGAAAGTTAAACACTCACCCCAGTTTCAGGACTTTTGCAGCCTCTAACAAGTGTTCTTCCAGACTCAAATTTAAATTCAAAAATACTTTATTCATCCCAGAGGGAAATTAAATGTTGTTGTAGCTCATATTATGCAGGTTTCCTCAAAGAGCTGTTGTAGATGCTGATGGCTGTAGGCAGGAAGGATCTCCTGTAGCGGTCTGTCTTACAGCAGATCTGAAGATGCCTCTGACTGAAGACACTCTGTTGTTGTACAACAGTCTCATAAAGAGGATGCTCAGGGTTCTCCGTAATGTTCTTCATATTATGAAGAATCCTTCTTTGCACAATGATCTCCAGAGTTTCCAGAGAAGAGCCAGCTTTCTTTATCAGCTTGTTGAGCTTTTTTAAGTCCCTGGCTCTGATGCTGCTACCACAGCAGATGATGGCAGAAGAGATCACACTCTCCACAACAGACGTATAGAAGATATGCAGCATCTTGCTGCAACACCGAAGGACCTATGCTTTCTCAAGAAGTACAGTCTGCTCTGTCCCTTCTTGTAGACGGCTTCACAGTTGCATCTCTACTTCAGTCTGTTGTCCAGGTGAACACCGAGTTATTTATACTCCTTCACCACCTCCACCTCTTCTCCCATGCGGGAAATAGTGTTTGACCTATTCCTGTTTCTCTTGAAATCTACAATCATCTCCTTTGTTTTACTCACATTCAACATGAGATAATGTTTCCACACCATGCCACAAAGCGGCCCACCAGCTCTCTGTTCTCAGCTTCTTGTCTATCTCTGATCCACCCCACGGCTGCAGAATCATCCGGGTATTTCTGCAGATGACAGGAGTCTGTCTTGTACTGGAAGTCTGAGGTGTACAGAGTGAAAAGGAATGGTGAGAGTACAGTGCCCTCTGGTGCTCCTGTGCTGCTGACTACCTCGTTAGACTTACAACCCTTGAGTCTCACAAACTGTGGTCTGTTTGTCAGGTAGTCTTTGATCCAGGAGATTGTTGAGGCCTCCACCTGAGTCTTCTGGAGTTTCTGACAAAGCAGATCAGGCTGGATTGTGTTTAATGTTCTGGAGAAATCAAATACCATGATCTTCTCAGTGCTGCTGGCTTTGTCCAGATGACAGTGGGTTTGTTGTAGCAGATATATGATGGCATCTTCAACTCCAACTCCACAGCGATAAGCAAACTGAAGGGGGTCCTGATAGTTTATTGTTTGCTTACTCAGGTGGGCCAATAGTATCTCTAGGACCAGGGCAACAGGTCTATAGTCATTAAGGACTGATGGATGAGTTTTCAAGACAGGAGGTCTTCCATAACACTGGAACAGGCTTTCAGGACTCTAGGGCCGGCACTATCTGGACCTGCAGCCTTATTCAGGTTCAGTCTTTCTAGTTGTCTCTACACCTGACATCTTGAGACACACAGGTGGAAGGGAGAGCCAAAGGGATCATCAGCATCTTCTGATTTGGTTGAAGAGGTTGATGAGGCATCACCAAAGTTTGTGAGTGTGTTCAGGATTATGGCTAATGTTCTACCACATAAAGCACTTTGCATGTAAACCAAAAAGTTCAGTTCTCCCCTACGGCTTGTGTCAAACTGTAAATGGGACCCTGTACAGCCTTATTCTTTTTGTAAAGGTATGTGTTGTTGAGTTACTAATAGTGATACTTGCAATAGACGCTGTTGCCTGAGCTGTGGAGCTCTCCAGCTCTTTCAGAGTTTCATCATTGACCTGTCTGCTGTATTGCTTGGTCATCATGGTACCTTTTCTTGCCTAATGTTCTCTAGCAAACCTCTGAGGCCTTCATAAAACAGTTATATTTATACTGAGATTAAATCCCTCACATGTAGACTCTAGGTACAAAGTAGGTGACTTTTGATTTCATTCGTTTCCACTGAATTTTTTTAGGCTTACCAGAGTAAATTGGGCTAAACATAAGCTGTTTTAGATTTTGACTAGTAAAAAGTGTTCAAACTGTGTATCCCTTTCCCTTCAATTCTCAATTATGCATTATGTTGGCCTGTCACATAAAATCCCAATAAATTGCAGAGAAGTTAGGTTTTTAACCATGACGGTATGTAAGAAAAAAGTTCAAGGGGTATGGACAGGCCTGCACAGTGTATAGAAAATGTATTGCTTTCCCAATATCACCTTACTCAATAACTTAAAGAAGCATTAGCTTATTATTTAAGTACCGTGCATTCAAGCTCTATATACTATTAAAATATGTGGTGACATTTGTTGTTTGTTACATCATAAAATGTTTTAATAAGGTAAAAAATCTTAAACCAGAAGCACTTTTTTTATTAAACATTGAAGTTGAAATGGAAATAATGAGTTTCAGGATTATTCCAGTTGCTTGATAGATTACTAATTTTCTGGGGTTTCTGATATGAGCCCAAAGCAGAAATACATTAACACTTTGATCATCTGAAGCCTGTCTTTATTGTATAGTATTATTGGATATCGTTTTTTTTTTCAAAATTTTATGCAGCCCTAGCATTTATACCTTTTCAAGGGAGTGTATAGGAAAGTTATTTCCTTTTCTGTCTCCAGTAGAAGTAAGTTGCATACTAAAGGAAACTTTGTCACATTGTGTCCTAGTTGTCCAGTCTTTCCATCGAAGACCAGGCAGACTTACAGTTTCCCTACGCCATGAGGGATCTACCTCCCGTCATTCATACAGCGGAAAAGTCACAGAAACAAGACCACCATGAAGCTCTGGAAGAAGCACTGACAGCTGCCAACGGGAGGCTGCCAGGCTATCCTGGAACTCCTCCTTCATCTTATCCTGCTTCCTGCCCCGCTGCCAGTTCTCCGACAGTCCCGCCCAGGCCAAATCACACAGGAAGGGACTCCTCACAGATTCTGCATTTGAAAAGGCAGCTTGTCTCTCAGGTATCTCTGGACTCTCCCCTGAGCCCGGCCTTGCGACCGCGCAGTCCTTGGGGGCCGCTTGACCCCTACGACTCTCCAGAGGTGAGTTCTCTTAAACACTGCTTTAAAGGTTCCCAATCTTTATATACAACTCCAACTTTACATCAAGTTGTTATAATGTCTCTCTCAAGACAACATCATCAGTATGATTGTGTAGCTGTTTCCACCTGCTTCTGAACACTTGCACAAACTAGATTGCTTCCTTCTTTTTCTACTCTGTCGCCTGTTGTGTGTGAGTCAGAATCAAAATGTGGTCAGGTAAATTAGACGACAATGTGCAGGTTTGTTACTGTGGTCACGTCACTTAGGGTTAATATCACTAACCCTCATTTATCATGACCACAACAATAACTGACAGCTTAATGGTCCTGCTGTGTGCACATGTTGCTTATTAATATGATGTACGTGTCTTCTTTCTCTATAGGATCAGGACAAAGAGTATGTGGGTTTTGCTACGTTGCCCAACCAGGTTCACAGAAAGACAGTGAAGAAAGGATTCACATTTACACTCATGGTGGCAGGTGAGTCCTTCTTTTATCTCTGCAGAGTGAGTTACTTTAAAATGTACTGCTTTAAGAATGATTGCGGTTTTCTCTGCAGTCGATAGAAAAATGTGAGGTGGGGGCGCGGTGCTGGTGGTGTAGGGGTTAAGCACGTGACCCATATATAGAGGCTACAGTCCTCGAAGCGGCTGACCCAGAGACCTTTGCCAAATGTCCTCCCCCTGTCTCTCCCCCTATTTCCTGTCTGCCTACTGTTGGGAAAATAGTAAAATAAAGGCCTCTAGTGCCGCAAAAAACACTTTAAAAAAGAAAAACATGAGGTGGTTCCGGTCTAAAGTTTCAATCATTTTTGCCGTTTATTGATTTTTTGAACACAACATTTGGGATCATCCTCTTGTTGCAACACCCAGTTGTGTCAAAGTTTTGAAATTTACAGCTGTTGATTCAAGTTGAAGTACTTTGAGGGTCTCATTTCTGTATCTGCTTTACACAATGGCAGCAAAACAGACCGATGTGGGTAGGAGCAATTTCCAGTCAAATCTGGAGCATTTTGTTACTTGCTGGTGATTTATAGTGGTTTGGGTTTGTTTTGGATTTTCTTGTGGTGTTTGTATTTTAGTTACTCTCATTTTCTGCCATGACATTTGTTTCAGTTTTCAAATGCAACCAGGAACAAAGGCCATACTTTTTGGAAGCATGTCCGGTAGACAGATGAAACTGATATTGACATTTTTGGTCATAATAACCATATGTACATTTGGAGAAAACAGGGTGAGGCTTGCAAGCAAGTACCGAGGTGGCAGCATCATGCTGTGGGAGGTGTTTTGCTGCAGGGGGATCAGAAAATGGCATCAGGAAGAAAGAACATTATGTGGAAATATTGAAGCAGCATTTCAAGAAATCAGTCAGGTAGTAAAAGCTTGAACACAATGACAATGACACTAATCATGCCACCAAATTAGTTACAAAGGGGCTTTCAGGACAGCAAGTCCTGATCTCAGTCACACAGAACATTTGCGGGTGGCCCACAAACTTGACTCCATTACACCAGTTCTGTCAGAATGAATGGGCCCAATTCCAGCAAACTATTGTAAGAAACACGTGGAAGAATACCCAAAACATTAGACCCAAGACAGTTAAAAAGCAATATATATTTTTTTATTTTATGCCAAATTGGTGAAGATGTAATGTGTTATGATCAAATTAAATTATTTTGGTTAGAGAATAGAAGTGATCTTATTCTAATCTGTAGGAGAAACTGGACTCGGCAAATCCACACTAATAAACAGCCTGTTCCTCACGGACCTCTACAAAGACAGAAAAGTTCTCAACGCTGAGGGTAAGACCACTTTTATAATTTATCCAAGCTCCAAACATTACAAGTACCGGTACTTTTTGCTTGACCAAGATTCAGTTCTTCTTAGAGTCTCTAACTTTGGTTGCCCTGCACATATCTGCAGAACGGATCAGCCAAACAGTGGACATCATCAAGCACACCATCGGCATCGAGGAGAAAGGAGTCAAACTGAGGCTCTCTATCATAGACACGCCTGGGTTCGGTGATGCTGTCAACAACACAGCAAGGTAAGCTCATCAACGTGTTAGCCAGGCGTTGAAAAACAGCTTCGCACTGCAGTAGCAGGAAGAAAGAAGTAAGGTTTTGAAGGCATAAATATGCAGGACCTAACCTGCAAAAATCTAAAATAAATATACAAATATATACAACTATTATCTAAAAAATAATTTCAATAAATGGAACAGAAATAATAAAAATAATCTGTTAAATAATAATAATAATTGTAGATCTGTACAATTGTGATGATTTTCCTATTTATTTTACTGTAAAGTATCTTTCTACCTTTCTTCATTTATTTTCCAGTCGTGTGTTTATTTTTATTATTTTCCTTTCTCCTTTTTCCCATATTTATTGTCCTAAAATAGCAATTATGCATTATATTATAATTATACAATTACTTTCAAAAACATCTCCTCCTGGTTAGCTACTCTAATCACAAAGATCAAATGTGTTTGCATCAGCTGGAAGCACGTGGAGGACTACATCGACCAGCAGTTCGAGCAGTATTTCAGAGACGAGAGCGGGCTGAACAGAAAGAATATACAGGACAACAGAGTCCACTGCCTGCTCTACTTCATCTCTCCATTTGGGCACGGGTACGCCGATGACCCCTCGTACTTCTGCATTTAAATATGCTTTACAGCCTCAGCTGCACCAATGCAATATGATCAGAGTTGAATCATGTTTTGTGTGCCCTCTATTGTCAGTCTCAGACCTATCGACGTGGAGTGCATGAAGGCTTTGCATGAAAAAGTCAACATAATTCCTCTACTGGCCAAAGCCGATAGCCTGACACAAGCAGAAGTCTGCAGCAAGAAATTGAAGGTACAATAATAAACAAATCCGGTATTTCTTGAAATATTTTATTTAAATTTAAAAATAGCTTCTAGAACAGTGCTATTTATCCTTACCATGGATTCTAAACCACAGGATCAGAAGACAGTGATCTGGCTCTATGAAATTCCAATTGAGTGGTTTATTTCTCCATTATTGCTCATGTTTTTTATATTCCTTTTCCTCTCAATAAGACAGTTTTCTTGTATTTCAGATCAGGGAAGAGATCAAGCAGTTTGGGATTAACATCTACCAGTTTCCAGAGTGTGACTCAGATGAGGACGAGGACTTCCAGAGACAGGAGCAGATCCTCAAGGTTTTAACCTGTAAATAAGATATAAGCACCATCTCATACTCGACAATGCCAACAGTTTGATGTTTCGTCCTCTGTTTGCAGGACAGCATACCATTTGCTGTAATCGGGAGCAACATACAGGTGGAGAGCAAAGGCAGAAAGTTCAGAGGTCGCTCCTATCCATGGGGTGTGGTAGAAGGTACTGTGCAAATACAGCGCCTTGCAAAAGTAATAGAACTTTTTTACATTTTGTCACATTACAACCCTGAACCTTAATGTATTGTATTTCATTGGGATGCTATGTGATGTATTTTGACACAGTAGTGCATGGCACACTTTTCAGATTTTCTGTGTAAAAAACAATGAAAAGCATGTATCAGTCCTACATCAGAATGCTTTTTATGATTACAGTTCAGCTTTTAGCACAATCTTCCCAAGCATCTTGGTGTACAGACTGTACTATGACTCACCTTCCTGCAACTGAATAGGACATTTTCTCACAAACCACACACAAGCAGTTGATATCGGCTTCTACAGCTCCACCAGCACACTAAATTCTGGCACCCCACAGGTATGATGATGTTCTCCTGCTCCACATTCGAAAGCATACTGGCATACTGTGTCGCAGTTTGGTCCTGCAGACAGGAAGGCACTTTAACATGCTTTTTACTTGGCACTTTAAATGGTTATTTTTGATCAATCTTCATCTTTTATCACTGTGCCTTTTGATGTGACTGCTGTGTATCAGTTTAAGATCTTTTAATGTTGTTGACCAATTGATTGAACATTTTAGTTCAGCTTCACAATTCCGCACAGCTTTGTGTTGGTCTATCACGTAAAATCCCAATAAAATACACAGAAGTTTGTGATTGTAAGGCAAAAAAGTGAATAAACTCCTGCAAAGCACTGTATACCCCCAAATAACATTTTCAACTTTGGCATGTTATTTTTATCTGCTGGATTTTATGTATATTTTTTTGTGAAAACAATTGTGGCAGTTGAGAACCCGATCCACTCTGACTTCCTGCTGCTGAGGAACATGCTGGTGAGGACGCATATGCAGGATCTGAAGGACGTGACGCGGGAGAATCACTACGAAAACTACAGGGCACAGTGCATCCAGAGCATGACCCGCATGATGGTGCAGGAGAGGAAACGCAGGTAGGTGGAGCCAGGATCGATACCTGGCTGGAGAAATTCACACAGCAAACTAATAAGGGGTCATGGATGGATGGCTTACATGTTCTTACCTACGTCTCTGGTATAGTTTACGCGAAAAGTATCGAGAAGCGAGCGAGGTGGACTTTCCTCTGCCGCTCGCAGCAGTTGACACAGACATGGAGAGACAGATTTTTGAGAAAGATGAAGAAGTGCGTATCTTCCTCTCTCAGTTATTCATTTGTCCCTCTGAATTCAGAGGTGCAGTAATAAATATGCCATTGTTTTCTTCTGCTGTGCAGCTGAGAAAGATGCAGGAGGTGCTGGAGAGGATTCAGGAGCAGATGCAGCAGAGCCAGAGCGGCAGCTTCTGATTCTCCCAGACAAACATGGATCACAGAGGAACAAACAGAGAGTACATCTTCTGCAAACTGACTGTTTCAACAAGTTGAAGAGAGAACTCCCCAAAGATGGACCAAACATTTAAGTAGATCTATGCAGGGAGGTGTGCATGAAATGCACAACAACTGTATGTCAGCTCAAGCTTTGGCTTATGTTCATGTCAAGAGAGCTGATCCGGTTCCTTTTATAAACCGTCATGTTTTTTGTGTGCTCTCTGGACATAAAATGATGCCCAGACTCATTGTTTTGTGCAAAACTGATGCAGCATGATACAATGACCCAGAGGTGAACTGATTCAGAGATTTAGAGGGCTGCACTACACAACAAATTCAAGCAAGCAAGCTCCTTGACAAAACCTAAAACTCCACTGAGAGATAACAGGTAGAACAATAGTAGTCATGATTCTCCCCGGTTTTACTCTTCAGGATCTTCACATTCACATACATATTCTTCAACCAAACATAATGCACAGATCGCTTCGGCAGTTTATTCACCCCAGGTTGCATATGTGAAAATCTTTAAATTTAAAAATATTAAGATAGTTACAGGGAAAAGTGGCTACAGTTAAGAGAGAATGGGTGCAGGAAAGCTATTATTATATTTTCCCAGGATAGAATAAATCTAGTCAAATTAAAGCATGGATCATTTTAAAATCTGCAGTGTGAGACCAAGCTTCTGCTAAAACAGATGCATGATTATTCTAAAGATCTTTATACATCTTTATCAGGGGTGCGAATAAGGACGCTGTGTATGAGGATCTTCAACATGGTCTTCCTTCTAAGAATCAACTTTTTAAATAAGCATTTAATATTACTTTCTGACAACATATAAATGTTCTAAACTGATTTTACTCCAGAGGTGTTTGTGAGTTCAAGATTTGTTACCATGGCGATCACATGGAGTCACATTTGTGATGCAGAGCTGGCTTTAGGTTAAACATAGCCAGCTAAGCGGCTGATTTGCTTTGTAGTACAGCCCTGTCATGTTAGTTTCTTCTTCTGCTGCTGTTGTTGTAAACTAGACTCTACCTTTGTAATGTTACCTCGTCCCTTGACTTCTCCCATCTAGTGGTCAGTGTGTTGGTGGTGGATTTTTAACAGGTTAACTCCATTTTTATTATATCGGTAAAACTGTCTTTTTCTATGTTAATGTTTATTGTTTCATAAGGACAGAAAGACAATAAAATAAGAAACTTCTCATGTGTGTTTCTCCAAAACAAACAAGACTAATGTGTTGTAAATGTAATAAGATTTATTAAGAATCTTTATTATTTCCATCAGCATAATTCTTCATTAATATGTTTTATTCATTTTCATTATGGTTATTTTCAACAGTGGACAGTTAGATCTAAAAGGCAGCCCAAAGTGTACAGGCGATATATAACTTAAACTTTCTCCATAGGGAAAACATGTTTTTTATATTTTATATATAATATCATTGTAGCATGAGGTCCAAGATTCTGCCGACGTTATACAGTATTGTACATGGTCCCGAAAAAGAAACATTAATCATCATTTTTAAAAGAAAGGAGCTAAACTGCAGCATGCATGCAAAACAAAACAAAAGAAAACAAGCATTTAAGATGCATACACTCATATACTGAAACATGCGTACGATCACGAGTTACATCACTTCCATACGTACAAATATTACAAAACTCAATTTCAGTATAGACATTATTTTAACCAGAAAAGATCAACAGGCTTTTTGCTGTTTTTTTTTTCTTTTACTTTTTCAGCTCATCTTAAGTCGAAATAAAAAATATTAGGTAAAAAAAAAACAAAAATCTTTTTCCATTCACTCCAAGTACGTGTTTAGCCAGAGTTGTCACAGTGTTCAGGGAAACTGAGTATAGGCACGTACGATAGCATTCAAACAGGCTCATCTCATAAATCTGTGTAAAAAAATAACCTGCTAACAGCTACACACACTCACACACACAAACCATCATGCATGGGGCAAACTGCACAACCAACAGACAGCCATGCTACAGGTACAATAGGATTTAGTATAGCAGAGAATATATAAAACATATAGTCACATTTACAGACGTAACGTAGGGAAACGGCAGAGGAGGAGAGGAGCGGATCCACTATGTTAACGTACAATAATGAGAGAACGACGTCTTTAGGCTGGAAGTGTGTCTGCACATAAACATTCGAACAACACACACAAACACACAAATGAAATCATTCGCCGGCGTCACAATACAATCCCAATGCTAAGGAAAATTGTTTTCTAAAGTTAATTTTTTTCAAAACTAGGTTTTGTTTTGCAACTTTTTTGTTTGGTTTGCATACGTTTCCAAACCTTAAATTGAACAGCTGTTTGACAAGAAAGAAACTCCAGACCCATCTGAAATAATTGCTAAGGTTCACAGTTTGTGCTGATATATGAAGTCCAATTTTCAGAGCTGTAAGAGGTGTGTTGTGCTCCTAGCATAAAGAGGTCCAAAAATGCCACAATCCAATAAAAAAAAACTAATTCTTCAAATAGTACTTAAATGCATTAATAATAAATACATTTTGAAAGTATATAGATTTTTATTAAATACATATTTAATTATTTTGTTTCTAGAAAGGCACATTTATTGAAATATTTCATGGGCGTGTGCTGAGACACACCGTTTAATTTAAATCTGAGAGCGTTGCCCGGCAGAGTCAGTGGGCGGGGCTATCATTGTTTTAGTCAAGATAATTGGTCTGAATTTGACTTGCTGTGTAGATAAACCAATCAGAAATACAGTGAAGGCCAAAATTATTCATACCTAGGCAGCAGCATAAGAACCATTGTAAAATATATACCAAATAATTATGTAGGGCTTTAACATTTAATAACAAATTTTAATCCATTCATGTTTACATAGAATTATGTATTTAATTAATGCCACATTCAAATAATTCTAACAAGATTGCTGTATGATCTAATTATGTATTATGTATTTATTTCTTTATTTGTCTATTTATCAAATGCATTTATTTGCAGTTTTATATTAATTATGTTTGAATGATTATTTATCACATTGTGGCAGTTTTGGCTCTTAATGCAAGTGTTGCATGTAAGTGACATCAGGGTAAGCTCTGCAGTAAGGCAGCAGGGGGCGCTGTTGTAGCAGCCAGAAAATAAAACATGTAGGGGGAACATCATGAAAAGAACAGAGGGAAATCAGTCGGTAAATGGAGACAGAGGCAACGTTTTCTGTAGGTTTTTGCTTCGTATTATTTACCTACTGTGTTGACACTAACGTACACAAAGCCAGTGTTGCTGTTGTCCAGGAGTGGGTAAAAACCCCACATGTGCACATATACTCCAATCCAAACAGCACAGAACAGAAAGACGTTAAACACATTTCCTTTTTCTCTTTTTGGTTTGTGAACTTCAGATTTGGGTGAAGCTGGAGCCCATGATGAAAAACCTTGAGACGATGTAAAAAAATTAGGAATTTTGTCCTTCATGATCAAAGCTGTTGTGAATCATTTATTTAGATCAGTGAGCTCCTTTAGCCTGATCCTCTTTAACACATTCGTTTCTCCTGTTCAGCGCTCACACTAGTATCACTGCATTAAGAGCTGACGACAACACCTTTTACTAACTGTGAGCATGAACGATGAAAGTAAATCTCTGATGCCTGAGTATGAACTGAGCTTATCATGTTAGTGCTTCTGGTTGCAGAGGAAAGAAAGAGAAGTGAGGAAGGAAGAAGAAATATTAAACTAAGTTCCTGACTTTGCACAAAGCCAAATGTCACAGTCTCATTTTCACCAACGACCAGAATCCAGAGTCTGCAGAAATGTTCTTATTAGTAGGGCTATGAATAAAATATCACAAAGATTCTCATCACTACATGTCCAAAACCAACTTTTGTCAGAAATTATGTGACTGAATACAGATCCAGAACCTCTGAATCTGTCTTGTTTCTCCGTTGGCCTGTGGGACCGTTGTCATTTTTTAGGCCAGTTTAAGGGTGCTGACAGGGAAGGTTGGGACTGTAACCATGGTAACAGGATTGAGGACAGCAGCCTGCCCAACCAACTGAGGGTGCGGGGCCAACATCGCCGTGGGTTTCCCCAGCGCCTGTCCCCCCTGGCTCACCACAGCCGTGCTGTTCACTTGCGCTCCGTTAGTGTTAGCTTGAGGGCTGGCCTGGATGTGTGGCAGGGCGTGGTGGGTGAAGGTGTGAGTGATGTGGCCCACCATGGTGGGCTGGGTGACGGGCACCCCCTGGGGGTACAGAGTTGGGAGGTGGGATGTAAGTGGAGCCCCCAGGTGGGCCACTGGGTGGACGGTGATGTGTCCGATGGGCTGAGCTATATGTTGGTGAGTTGCGTTGACGGGTGCTGCTGCTGCCATTGGCTGAGGGGTGGAGGAGGTGGGACCAGGAGAGGGGGCTATGTGTGTTAAGTGTTTGTGATTGGCTGGAAGGGTGTGACTGACAGAGTGAATGACTGACGGGTGTGAAACAGCAGCGTGAGCAATGACGGTTGGCTGGACCTGCACAGCTGGAGGCTGAAGGGGATGCTGTGGGTGAAGAGGAGGAGGTGGGCCCGGAGGTGGAGCAGGGGCAATGGCTTGAGGGGGAGGAGGACCAGAGGGAGGAGGTGTGGCGAGGACTCCAGAAAGAGGAAGAATGGCATGCTGGATAGACAGATGTGGAGCCAGGAGTGGCTGGGCTTGTAAGATCGGGGGTGTTAGTGTAGGGGGGATGTGGGAGCAAGACGGGCAGAAGCTTCCTCATCTATATCCTGGTCGTAGTTGTCTTCTCCCTCTGTAGATCAGACAGATAACTGTTAGACATCATGACACGAAAACTGCAGCATATACATAATATCTAAAACATTTACAGTGCCTTCAAAAGTATTTACACTTTTTTTGTCCCGTTACAACTTCTAACTTCAGTCTAACATAATGTAATTTTATTTAACAGACTACAAAAGGAGCTTTGGGAGGTGGAAGGAAAAGTATACATGGTTTTCAAAAGTATGTAATGTATTTGTATTCACAATCCTCGGGTCAACATCACTTGTAATTACATCTGAAGGAAGAAAAGTATGCTGCCACCACCATGTCTTGCCATCAGTTTGGCGGATTCAGGGTGCTGTGCAATGTTTGCTTTCCTCCACACATTGCATTTTTCTCATAGGCCTAAAAGCACCATTTTGTTCTCATCTAACCAGAGCAGCGTCTTCCCCATATGGCTTGTAGCAAACTCCAAACCTTGTTATGGCTTTCTTTAGAAATTGGATTTCTTCTTACCACTGTTCAATGTTAGATGTTGGAAGGGGAGTGGACTACATAACTAAAGGTTTTCCTGTTGATTTGCACTCCACCTGAGCTGTGGATCTCTGTACCTCCTCCAGAGTTACCTTCAAACTCTTGCCTGCCTCACTGATTAAGGCTCTCCTTGGCTGGCCTGTCAATTTAGGTGAAAGACCATGACTTGGTGGGCTGCAGTTGTGAAATACTCTTTCCATGTCCAGATGATGGATTGAACAGAGTGAGATGTTCAGAACTTGGAATATTGTTTTTTTAACTTATCGCTGCTTTAAACGTCTACAGGTTTATCCCTGAGAGTTCTGCTGTATTCCTTGGTCTTCATGAAGCTATATGTTCACAAAGGTTCTCTAACTAACCTCTGTGGACTTAACAGAACAGCTGTTCTGTTCAGGTACCTGCGCCTGAAGCTGTAGACTCACCTTAAATTGCATTAAGCTGCACTTTACTGAATATTTTTGCGAAGCAATATATGCAGACAGCACAGTCCTTATGAAAAAAACCCACTTCTGATGCAAATTTCCCTTTGCAAAAATAGTAAAAAAAACACCTGGTAGTTATTTTGCAACATTCACCTGAAGCTGTAGACGTGGAGGCCTGGTCATCCTCCGGCTGGATGGTCTGTCGGAGGACTCTGTCGATCTCCATGACATCCATGCCCTGACTTAGCTCGTTCTTCAGCTCGGCCAGCCGCTGTTGTGTGGCGATCTTCTCTCTGGCCAAACGCTCCATCTCGTGCTCAAACTCCTTCTCCTTACGCTTCAGAGTCTTTAAGGGGGAAACACACGGCACAGGACATGTAAAAAACAACAGTTTCCACATTTTAGATGATAGACATAAAAGTTGCAAAGGTTGACATTCATTCAAAAAACCAGGGACAGAAAATAGATACTAAGAAAATATTGAAGCTGTCAAATAAGTTGACTTTATGGAATCATTTGTGTAAAGACAAAAATGTTATTTCTTTAATCAGTTTATTATACAACAGTTTAATATTTATTAAGAAAATACAACAGGGCAGGAAAAAGCCTTAAGATTTAAAAGACGTTTTACACCAAACAGGAGGTTGTGTTAAAAAACTGAAACCGGCACATTAGCAAAACATTTCTTACAAGATCTGCACAAAGGCGCGCTTTTATCATCATCATCGTCATAGTTAGCACCCAGCATTACCTAGATGTCTAATGTGCTTTTAAGTTGGAAAACATTTTTTTTCTTTACCAGTTAATTAAATCTATTATCAACTCTGATATCACTTAGTAACTAAAATATGACTACTGACATCTAAATAAATCAAAATGTCACCTCCTGACAGCTTCAACATAAAGTTTTCATAAAATGAAGACAAAACACTTTGTAAACGATGGTATGGAAAATGTAATTTAAAAAACGCTTCCCATTTTTGCACAGGTACATTTTGAAAGGTGATTATAGCACCAAGTAGTGGTGTCGGTGCATGCATAACAAAAAAGGGCTTTGCAGCCACTCCCAGAGCCACAAGACACACCAGCACTATTCCATTGGGGAAGATGTACATCATTAGAGCAAAATACATCTCTGTTGTCCCCTTTGAGCCACCATACCCATGTAAATAACTGCTTCTCACTGTGATCTGACTCACAACACACACTGTGTTGTACTTACCCCTCTGCAGCTAAGCAGGTTAAAAAATGTTATTTAATGCTGCCATCAGGGAACCATTTACAGTGGATAAAACTGCCACCCTGAACACTCACTAAGCAACACGTGTCTCTCATGTTAGCGGCAACAAGTCCTGGTGGCTCCTCCATGGGAGGAAATTAGATCTGGGGAGGAAAACATTTCTGCTCCTCCTAAATCACACAGAAAGGGCAAAAGCAAAGGCTGAAGCTCTGGGATGTTTTACAGCTAAAACTATTGTTGTGAAGGTTGCAGGGTATAGAAGAGCCACAGTAGGCTACGGGCTGGTCACAAGATATCCCAGGACTGAAAATAGTTAGACAAGTTTTGGTCCTACTGTTCTTACGGTTTAATGAGAAAATGTCACCATGGGCAAGGTTTAGAGAAATACAGTGCTCATCTTCCACCACCTGTTGCTGCTCACTGCTCGTCAGCTGGCTGAAAGAAGGCCCCTACACTTCTCCTTCACTTACAAAACAGACAAATTCAGCTGTTTGAAAATATTTCTGATTAGAAAAACAACAGACAGTCATAACACTGTTTTAAAATTACCACTGGTAACCTATGAGCAACCAGTCTGCAAAGCTGCGGAGTGCCGACTGGCCACCTGAGCAGATAGCCTGACTATGTACCCAGCTAATATCGTAACTGTGTCAATCTATAAAGATTAGAATGACAAATGGTATATTCTGCTGAATTTAGTGGGTCTCTGTTCAACATTTCTGCTTAGGTCTATGTACGAAAATCCAAAAAAACATTAGCAGATAAGATACCATTATTATAGCTGTAATAATATTAGTTATATTAGTTGTATAGTTCCTTTTCTGGTTTAAATATAAGCAATTAGATCATGTTAGACGTTTTATTTTAAATATGTGCGTAAATAACCTCGGTATCATGGAACTGTGGTACTTGTACACAAGGTTATCATACTATAAGAGTCTCATACCGACACGCAGTCCTGTAGACACTTAAACATATCTGTAATTTCTGACCTTTATAAAGAGATGCAACAAGGAACGTCCTAGGATTCAACTGTCAAGCTTTTTCTTGTTCCTTTGACCTTCAAACACTGAAATCCCTTTTCCTTTAATTGTTGAGCAATTTTGTACTTTAAAAAGGAAGCTATGCAGATCCCTTTCATACCGCTCAATGAAGTCTGCTGATATAAATGGTAAAATAATTTTACTTATTATCACGCCGTTTACAAGGCTCCTGTCTCAAATTGTATTTGCTGAGGGGGAAGTGTGTGGTTTCTAGTTCCTCTAGTTTCTTTTTTTTGGATGAGAAGGAATAGGGGGGGGAAAACGCTTTTCCAGCCCCAGTACTCCATCTGTATGACCCAGATTCTGTGCGTGTCAGCTGACGTAAAACCAAAAATAGCGTGACAAGCTAAGGACATTAACGTAGATTTACAAGTAAGGACCAAAAGAGCTGGAAGGAGGGACAAGGGGCAGTACATTTAGATAGTGTTTGAGCTCCGTAAATAGGCAAAAATAGGATAGTAGGTGAAAAGCAGGCCAATGGGGAGACCTGATCCTAAAACAGGAGGCTGATTTAGAGAGAAAAGCCGTTTACTCTCAGAAGGCACGTAATGGCCTCTCACGTGAGCCTACATTTCTCTCATTACGCCGTTTTCCAACTACGGTACATCCAGGCCTGCTGAACTGTCCCATCTCTGAACTGCTCAGCAACTCTAATCCCACAACGATTTACTGCTCCACACAAAAAAACTCACAGGGGCAGATTTAATGGTGGTGAGTAAAAACAGAAGCTTCGAACAAATGAGAATCTGCAACATCACCAACAGGTCGTCTTAAATCAAGCCTAAATGAAACTGGTGGCTTTGATCAAAAGGCAACATTCATCACAGGATTGTCATGCCTTTCCATTTGTACACAGACACTAAATATACAGTGCTTTGCACAAGTATTTATGTTCTCTATTTACAAATAAAAACCTGAAAAGTGTGACACACATTTTTATTCAGCCCCCTTTAGTCTGATACTCTGGAATAAAATCCACTGCCTGAGGAGTTAAGGTGGGAGATAAAGGTGCGAATATGTTTAAGACAAGGTTAGATGTTTGGACATCTCACTGTTCAATCAATCCTTTGAAAATGGAATATAGTAGCACTGCTAACCTACTAAGACATGTCTGTCGTCTTGAACTGGAAGGGCCAACAAAGGTCGCATTACACAAGCAGCCAAGTGAGATCATTTGTAAATCTAGAGGAGCTGCAGAGCCCCACAGCTCAGGTGGGAGAATATGTTAACATGATAACTATCAATTGTGCGGTCCATAAATGTTCGATTCACAAAAGTCCAGGATGCTTTTTGCCACGGTGGTGGTTGTATTGTGCTATGGGAATGCTTTTCCTCAACAGGAAAAGGCACATTAGTCAGAGTTGATGGAAAGATGGATGAGGCTAAAAGCATGAAGTCCTGCAAGGAGACCTGTCAGAGGTTGTGCAGCACTTGAGACTGAGGCACAGGTTCACCTTCCAGCGGAACAACGGCCCGAAACATGCAGCCAGAGCTACAGCTGAATGGTGTAGATCAAACCTTATTTGTGTGGGAGGATGGATTTTGGGATTTTTATTATAAAAAATTAAAACCATGATTCGTTTTTTTTCTACTTCACATTTATTATGTTGGTCTATTACATAAAATCCCACTAAAAACACAGAAGTTCCTGATGGCAACGTTACAAAATGTGAAAAAGTTCAAGGGTATTCAATACGTTTACAAGGTCCCTTACTCTGCCTGTTAGACACAGGATAACTATGAATGATATAATTACGTAAACTTGGATTCCCAGGCTAAGGCCGTCCACTGGCGAACTACTACAAGTTCTGGAGTGCTTATGTGCATCCATGAACATCAATCCAAGGACTACCCATGACAACCCGGTCAGCATTTGTCCTGTAGTAAATCACCAAGGAAACAGCTGCCACCTATAGCTGTTTCCTTGGCAACCTCATCCGTGGGATCTGGCTGCTTGAGAAGCAGTTTGTAAAAAAAAAGAAGGGTAAAGTACTTGGGCACATACAAGGCATGACTGGACGCTGGCCAGCTGGGTGCTTTGGATCATTCCCTCTACTATTCCATCCCGCTACTTCCCCATTCATCAACCCCAAAAGACCCATCCCCCCGCATCATCCATGGCTCTTTTATTCTTTCCTTTTAAAGGACTCCTGCTATAAAAAGGAGCATCTCAGGAGTAAAAAGTATCCTCTTACAGGCTTAACCGCACACCCAACCAGAACGAAGGTGACAGGTATTTCCAAAAGGAGGAAAAAAGTAAAACAGAAGTCCCTTCAGTTCCATCCTTTTGATGAAAGCCTGCAGAGATGAAGAGGGAAAAGCTGATATGGCTATAGCGAATCTGTACCTATTTCCCTGTTATCACCATGGAAACACAGCTACATCGTTAACACCTGTCATAGTCTCCCTCCCTGTTTCTGCAGTCTAAAAGAGCAGAGCAGAGCAGATCAGAGGGGGTGAGTGGCGGTGACATCATCGGGTTTGCTGTAGCCATGTGCTCAGATCTCACATGGCTCAAAGATAAAGAGAGAGAGAGAGAGAGAGAGAGAGAGAGAGAGAGAGAGAGACTGCATTTACAGGTTTACATGAGCATAGGTGCCAAAAGACAGAGAAAAGAAAAACAGGGAGGGTGTGTCTTTATGATCAGGGCTGTCGAGAAGCTGTTGAACATCTTAACAGCATCACAAAGATCTCATTTATCTTCTGAGAAATCCTACCTGCCTACCTGGAGTTCAGTAAAGATGTTGTGAGAGTATCAATGTTTTTAATGCTCTGAATAAAGTAATCAATATGGTTAAAAACAAGACATTTTCCAAACAGTAAACACTGCAACAGTGTCTTCACAGGTCTGTCTAAAAAGTCAATCAGAACGCTGCTGCCCGCGTCCTCACTAAAACTAAGAAAGTAGAGCACATCACCGCAGTTCTGAAGCCCTCACACTGACTTCCTGTATCTTCCTGTAAAATACTTCTGTTAGTTTATAGGTTAGCTGATTGTTAAACTTTTGTTCAGAATTGAACTCTCCCAATTAGGGTCTCCAATCCCTTTGTTCTCTGCTCCCAGGAGGTTCCTGCTCCCCATGATCTTGCTGCCAACCGTGTTATGAACAAATTCCTCCAACTCTTGGCCTATTTTAGCTCCTCTTACTAACTTTCCATTGCGCAGCACATTGAACTTCAAATGTCAAGGGATCTGCTGCAGCATAAAAAAGCACTGCTGCACGTATTGTAGCCCCAGACCAACAAATCTGACCATTGTCCTCAGGCTTTAAAGATATTTAACTCCAAGTAAATGCCGAACAATCACATCCAGTATTAGTTCTCTGCACAACTAAAGCAATCTCTAACGAATAACTTTATCTTATATTGTCACACTGCAGACACAGGACTTCTTCGTACAAAATGCTGGCTTTGTTGAGAATGTCAATTCAGACTGAAGTTAGTGTACCAAAAAGTCATGATGTTGTAAAGATCTATGAAAACACAGACCTAATTTAATTAATAATTACTAATTTAATTTTTTTACGGACTGTTTGACTTTAAATCACTTTCACCAAACTGTGAAACGACAAACAAAACATAATTTGTGTTAAAGATACCCAAGAGAAATCCCTGAGCTTCTCCCAGAGCAGAAACGGGAGCTTCGGCCCCACAGAAAGGAGACAAATAGCAGAAACAAGAAGTTAAAAGGACTTTTCCAAAATATTTGACCTACTGACCTGTATGTAACGGAGTGCACTGCGCAGAACGCTGAGGTTAGAGGTTTTCTTCTCATCGACATTAGGAACATTCTTCTTTAGCGTCTCAAAACACTCCTTGAGGTGTGCTCTCCTGCAGAGTTAGAAGATAATTCATGTTTTTACTTCAGCAAACTGGGAATATTTACATTTATAGAACTGGATGCTGCTCTTGAAAGAGAGCTTGTGGCTTCTATGCTTGTACTGAATTTTAGGACATTTATAAGCTAAAGAAATGAAATGAAAAGAAACATATTTTGGCTTATAAAACTCTTTACAAGAAAGCTTTATAAACGCCCACATATGCATAGATGTGGTGAAGATTTTACACCAGCAGCATCAGTAAACATGTTTAGATGAAGACCAACCTGTTCTTTTCCAGCTTATTATGCACCTCTCTGGTTCCCGCTCTGGAAACAAAAAGTAAATTGTGAAATGTAAATCTAAACAGTTACCCAAACTCAAATAAGTTGCACCATTCAAACACAAACTGACCCTCCAGGTCTCCTCTTCCCCTCCATCCCCCTCATGTCCTCTATCGTCACTCCGTTAGGGTGTGACTGAGGTATAGGTGGAGCTTGATGGGGAACCAGTGCATGATGGGAGCTTGAGCCGTTGGTACCAATAGAGGCTGGGTACTGAATCTGTACCTGAGGCTGTGATAGGCCGGGCTTTACATCGATCAGCTGCTGAGCAGGTTCTATTTTGATCTGGGAGGGGCACAACAGGTGATGAGTTGCTAGCTGCTGCTGCGGAGTGGAGGAAGTGCTTTCTTTCTTGAGTGGCAGGGGGCTGCTGAGTGATGTCGCAGCCGCCGCTATCGGCGCTGTAAGCGGAAGAGGGGGGACAGAGGGTGTTGCACTGACGACTGGGACCATTGGGATGATGGCAATGGGAACTTGTGAAGGTGGGAGAGGGGGGGGTGGAGGGGCAGGAGGGTGATGCGGCTGCTGGCGATGAGCATCATCAGCCCAAGCTGTGTGGTTGGACCGGACAGGCAGAGCTGAAGTCATCAGATTCACATGTTTAGACTCAGCCTCTGTGTTGATGGTTTCCTTCTGTTTACATGGCTCATCCTCTGCAGGAGATTAAAAGATGATACTTGGGTTAGAAAGACTATATTAATATTCACAGTTTTGCCACAGAAAGGAAAGTGATTCATGCAATAGAGAAATGAGCTACGATTCACATTTAAAACAATATTCAATAAAATAAAATCTTATAAGTGTGGCATCCATTTGCATTCAGCCTCCTCTACCCTGATACTCTTGAATACAATCTAGGACAACAAATTTCCTTCTCAACAAGTAACCTAATAAGTAAATGGAGTCTAACTGTGTGTAGTTTAACCTCAGTGTAAATCTAGCAGTTCTGTGAAGGCCTCAGAGGTCTGTTAGAGAACATTAGTGAACAAGCAGCATCAGGAAGACCAAAGAACATAGCAGAAAAGTCAAAGGTATAGTTGTAAAGCAGAGTTAGGTTAGAAAACAATATCCCAAGCATCTAACAGAGCAATGATCGATCCAGTGTCCAAAACTGGATATAGCATGGCTCAACTGCATATTCTACCAATTTTATGGCCCTGCATCTAAACTAAAAGGACTCACACAGAGAGTATTTATCAGAGAAGCAACCAATGGGCCTAAGGTAACTCTGGAGGAGCTGCAGAAATTCACAGCTCAGATTGGAGTGTCTTTTATCAGGACAACTATTATTATTATTGTGCACTCTAAAAATATGATCTTTAAAATATGCAAAATCTGAAATGTACAGAGAAGACTGTACAACTCAGCTGGGTAATTAGTTCAAAAAACGCCCAATAAGTGACTAAAGCAACCTCCAGGTAGCCTGAGCAGTTTCACTATCATGTCACCCAGTTAACTTCACAACACTTTGTGCCAACAAACACAATGAATGACATCATGTGGGAAACGGAGTGGAGAGGAAAACAAGAGAAGCTGTCTTTGACTGGAGAGACCCCCCCTCACTGCCCTGTGATTGGACTGATCCACTACTGAGCATACCTCTAGCCCCAGGCTACTTCAGGACAACTGACCGGCAGCAGAGGACTGCTGTGAGAAGCCACTCAGCCAAGTCCACCAGCATTCGCACAATGGCGGCCTAAAAATAAAGCACTGCAGTGCAGCAATCAAAGGCATAAGCATCAAATAAATTAAAATATGCACACAGGGGCATACCCACAACACACACATACATAACGGTACGAGTGAGTAGTTATTTTGAGCCTAGTGCTGCGGTGTGCAGCACTAGGCTCAAAGTAATGTGGAAAGCCCAGCATTACCATGGAAACAGCTACATCAAAAACCGAAGATCCCAGGGATTCCTCAAATCTCTGTGCTGCTAACACACTGCCCAGACATCTCCAACAAAATACAAAACACCAGATGTCAAGAGGCCTGACTGCACATTAGGCAACACTTTCGTTTCTGTTCTGCATGACTCTGCAACCCCCTGATGGCACAATTTCCTCTCACCTAGGACAACAGTTCACCCCTGAGAGGACCTGAGCAGCTGGATACTGCCGTCATAATGATGTGCTGAAAAAAAAGGTCCTCGACTCTGCACTCTTTGTTCTGTATATTGTTCTTCATTTGTGTATTTAGTCAAATAGCTGGGGTAGCTTACTATTCGGAAAAGTATGCGGTACGGGGCGAATTGACCCAGAGCATTTTCCACCACATGACGAGAACAAAAAACCAACCTGACCATTATGCATGACTGTAATGTACTGATCATAGTGCTAACCGATTCTTTAAATACCTCCATTACCTGCTTAAATTAATCACTTTCTAACAAAATGAACATCCAGCCATAGTTTTAGATGGTGTCATCTATGAAGATGTGGATCCTTTGAAAACTTTAAAACTGTATATATATATCTATATATACACACACACACACACATATGTGTGTGTATATATATCTGTGTGTAGAACAAGTATTTGATACACTGCCGATTGTGCAGGTTTTCCCACTTGCAAAGCATTTTTATCATAGGTCCTTTTTAACTGTGACTGATGGAATCTAAAACAAAAATCCAGAAAATCACATTGTGTGATTTTTAAGTAATTAATTTGCATTTTACTGCATGACATAAGTATTTGATCACCTAACAACCAGTAAGAATCCCGGCTCTCTCAGGCCTGTTAGTTCTTCTTTAGGAAGCCCTCCTGTTCTCCACTCATTACCTGTATTAACCGCACCTGTTTGAACTCGTTATCTGTATAAAAGACACCTGTCCATAAACTCAATCAAACTCCAACCTCTCTACAATGGCCAAGACCAGCGAGCTGTGTGAGGACATCAGGGATAAAATAGACCTGCACAAGGCTGGGATGGGCTACAGGAAAATAGCCAAGCAGCTTGGTGAGAAGGTAACAACTGTTGGAGCAATTATAAGGAAATGCAAGAAGTTCAAGATGACTGTTGGTCTCTCTCGGTCTGGGGCTCCATGCAAGATCTCACCTCATGGGGCATCAATGATCATGAGGAAGGTGAGGGATCAGCGCTGAACTACATGAAGATGGGTCGTGGCTGGGTCTTCCAGCATGACGACCCGAAGCACACAGCCAGGACAACTAAAGAGTGGCTCCGTAAGAATCATCTCCAGGTCCTGGAGTTGCCTAGCCAGTCTCCAGACCTGAACCCAATCGAAAATCTTTGGAGGGAGCTGAACGTCTGTATTGCTCAGCAACAGCCCTGAAACCTGAAGGATCTGGAGAAGATCTGTATGGAGGAGTGGTCCAAAATCCCTGCTGCAGTGTCTGCAAACCTCATCAAGAACTACAGGAAACGTCTGATATCTATAGTTGCAAACAAAGGTTTCTGTAACACATATTAGAATTTTGTTTTTCTGATGTATCAAATACTTATGTCATGCAATAAAAATTTTAATTACTTAAATCACACAATGTGATTTTCTGAATTTTTGTTTTAGATTCTACCACTCAGTTGAATACCTATGATAGAAATCAAAGACCTAAATGCTTTGCAAGTGGGGAAACCTGCACAATCGACAGTGTATCAAATACTTGCTCTTAACACTGTGTGTGTATATATTATATAATGGACAGCATATTCATCATATTCCTTCAAGGATGCATAGTATGCTGGATTCTCTTCTCTGATAATGGGTGTAAAAAAAAAAAAAAAAAAAAAAAAAAAGTTAAATCCGTTTTTTATTTAAATGTAAATCCATTCATGTTTGAATCTTTTACCAATTGCCGTGAAGTCCATTTGGTAGTTAGATCACTTAAAGGAATGTGCTAGAAGCCAGGAAGAGTATCGTGGTCATGTGACCTACATGTGTTACGCTGTTTTTATTTTAAATGGATTCTCAAGTGGTTGAAAAACTTTATATTATTGGGTAGTTGTGATGTTATAGGGTTTATCTGATTAAAACTTGTCAAAATGATTTTTGCTATTGGCAGGTTTTCCATTTTTGACCAAAAACCACCAGAAACTATTGCATTAAAGTTTTGGGTCCATATTGCCCATCCCTGTTTCTAAGCATTAACCAAATAAAAGGCGCACCTTTAAAATTTAAAAGGTTGCACCTTTTACAGCATGAACATTTTTAAATCCCTCATAGAGGTCTTAAAGAGAAAATACTGCACAATGACATGAACATCCCCAAATGGTTTATATCTTGTAACACCTTCCAAACTGTGAGGCTGAGCTGGGGGTAAGTAGGGAGTTGCCCTACTTCTTACCCCCCCCTCAGTCCCTCTGACCCGCCACTGCTCGCCGTCTGAATGGGAAGGGCCCGTGGATGTGTGTGTGTGTGCGCGCGCATATCTGTGTATTTGTGAGAGTGAGGAGGGGGGAGGACGTGCACGTGGCCGGTGTGGGTGGATACTAGCACGCGGTAGGGTAAAAAGTATGCAGCAACGGGAGGGGGAGTGGGGGGTGTCTGACACGTCATCAGCGGGATCAGAACACACAACGGCAATCATTACGTCCAATTTATCGGTTTCCATTTCACACAAGACTGTTAACTGTTGCTACTGTTCTTCCTTAAAAAGTACAAATGAGAAAAGCTGATCGAGTGAGGGCCCGCCCCAGTGCGCGTGTGTGTCATAAGATAGCTCAGCAATGTCAGGGTGTTATGTAAAGAGCAGCCTCTGCTCGCCACCGCCCTGCCGGTGCCCACTGAACAAAATAAAACCCTTTCAAACGAGCCGTTTCACTGATAGAAGATGCGACAATTCCAATTTATTTTCTGGTATTTTAATAGCACTTTTTTAAGGTATTTGAAAACTAAAAATGTTAGCACCGCATACAAATAGTAGCTTATTTTGGGTTTGTACAACAGATTTATCCGATATTTAAACGAACGGATACTGAAAGGAAATCCTCTGCTATGCCTACACGCAGGCGCGCGCGTACGGTGAGTCACAAGGGTGCTGAAACACACACACACACACACACACACACACACAACGGGCGCGCAAAGTAGTTCAGAAAAACAACTTTAGCCATTTCCGCCTTTAAGTTCAACGATCAATGCATGACCCAAAAAGCCTGAGGAGTGACAGTGTGCCTTGAATCCTGTGCAGAAAGCCTTTCACCGCGTTCCGTCATCTTCACAGACAGGCAGGTTAAATACTACAACCCAGTTCTCCCAAAAAAGGCTGTTTGAAGTGTCACTCCGCTCTGCTGTCCGTGGTCCCTTCATGCATCAGTCTGCTGTTCAACTCACCGCGTCTGGATTGCTGTTGCTGCTGGGCTTGCCATTCCAGGTACCTGGCCGCCTCCAAAAGTGTGTCGATACTCATTTCAGGTAAACCCTGACGGCAAGGGGGGACCCGGTGGTCCAAGACGGAAAGAGGAGGGGGGGGGAGGAAAGTAGTGCCCCGGTAGTAAGCGCTGCGTGCACGGCTCACACCCGTGTGAACCCCACTGTGGTTCTCCAGAAAGCAGCCGGGGAGTTTGTTTTTTTTTTTTTCAAATCCAGCCAAACAGAAAGCAGATCCCCAAATACTTAAAAAAAAGGATTGCAACAAGATGGCGAAGCGAGCACGGGAATACACACAACAAGGCGAGTCGTGTTCTCGGTAAGGCCCGCCCCTCCCGGATTCCTGCCCCGCCCTGTTACTACGGTCGCTAAGAAAACCCGGCAGCCGCCTCACGCCCACCACCACCTCGCTGCCACTTTTTACAAAACTTAGATTTCTCATAACTTCTCATAATTTCTTTCACGATTAAAGCAGCAGTTTAACCGACAACTCGGTTAACAATTCAACTCCCCGTGTGACGCTGTATTTCCGTGGGACTCTTTTTAGACATTGTCCGTTGACGTCAATGGTGCTCCGCGGCTTCGCTCCAGCCGTTGGCCCGCAGCGCATGCGGACGGATCAGGCGCCAGCAAGCCAATCAGCGCTCAGAACAACAAGGCATGGTGCTGGTCCACATGGGCACCCGCCCGGCTCGAAGAGCAGCTCATTTGCATGGCGAGAGCGTGACTGGCCACCCCGCTGTCTCCAGATCAGCGCTGTCACTCAAACCCACAGGGGCGTGGTCTCACAGTGTGGAAGTGGGTCCTGTCTGAGAACGAGCACCTCAACATACTTTCCTTTAACCTCTGTAGGATGTACTGCTTATAAAAAATATAAAAAAAATTTAGTTTATTTTCAACATGATTTAGTGATACAGTGAAACCTTACAAAAGCAATATGAACATGTAACAAGTAAAACATTAAAATAATACAAGTCATAAAAACTTTACTTGAATGCACAAACTTGGCCATTAATGCTACGTCTAAAAAAAGCGACGCACTTTGAGCAGTTGATCCGCTTGAGAAGGAATAGGATGATGCAGAAATTATTTATTTTTTCCTGTTCCCACCTTAACTGATTAAAATCTAACTAAAACAGTAATTTTCTTTCTTCCTCTTGTCCAAATTTTTAATTGCAATATATTTATACAGTATGTTTGATTCTATATTCCTCACTGTTCCACGAAATGACTCCACAGACTGAAAGACTTACTTTTGATTCGAGCTAAATGATGGTCCATATTTAATGAATCTCTTAATCATAACCCTCTGGTCTTTTGGGGGAAATGTTTTGGATTATTATTATTTTATTTGTTATTCTTTAATTGTTTTGCTCCGTACATGATTTTATTAAACCTTTCAACTTTAATGTTTTTAATTCTAAGAACACACTCCTGGTATTTTCACCGTGTTCAACATGATTTACAATCTTTATGGCTAATCTTTTAGTGTATATAATGAAAAGATGGTTGTTTTATCGGTGTTACCTTACATTCAACACTGTAAGTTAGTATACATGATCAACACATTATTTCACATGATTTTTTTACTCAAATTTCTTACATTTCCCAGCTCTCCAACGCTTAGATGTTTTTATGTGAGGTTTCCAGGAACGTTTGTGATTACGAATTACACACAGATTTTTTTTTCATATACTCTTCATCGATGTTTGTTACTTTCACATATGTTTGTTTTACAATTCCCAAATGACATGTTACTCTTATTTACATTTAAAGATAATTTCTAAGTCAAACTATGATATAAAAGTTTATTAATTTCTGTTGTTGTCAACTCTAAAAGCAGTTGTAAATTCTTCCCAAAGGCAAAAATGTTTTAATGTCATTTTAATGTCCTGGAGACCTTACGGGATTTACCGATGAATAATTTATACAGCTGGAGGCCCAAAACGAACCCCTGTGGTACCCCAAGGGTGACACCAAGCCTTGTTGACTTGTAGTTGTCTGTCCGCACAAACTGGTTTTTGTTGTTTAAATAACATTTGACTCAGTTAACAACAAACCCACTGATACTATATCTGAAGTTTATTCCTTAATATTTTATTAAATGTTTTTTTAATCTATGAATACTTCAACATATTTACTGTACTCTAAATTATTCAACTTATGCACAACTATTTTTTAAATTGTTAAAAGTAATAATACCAGCTTATAATTTGTAAATTGTTTTCTGTCTCATTATTTCTATAGTTGATAAGCATGGCTGTTTTTCTTTTACATAGACATACACCAGTTGTAAATGACTTACAGTTCTTACACAGATATAAATGTTAAGGGGTGTGCTGCTAAAATTTTGGAAGCAGACTTTAAGTTGTGAGAACATTTGCAAGAAAAACAACTTAATGAGAAACTGCTTTATATGTCAGTTAAAGGATAATCGGATAGACCTATTTTTTCCTCAATTGATAAATAGAGGCCTATGGCACCTCTGGGGAAGCTGTAAAAACCCACAGCTTAGGTGGGAACACCATCAGATCTTCACAGGAGTGTGGCAAGAAGAAATCCATTGTTAAAAGAAAACAATAGGCAGGTTTCGCAATGCATGGCATCAGCATCAGTAGAACATGTTGTGATTGGCCTGTTTTCCCCTTTCCTAAACATGCCTGCATATTTCCACACTCTATAAACTGTTAATGGATCACAAAGATATGCTTTTGCAACTATTTCAGCTTTCACATGGTGTCATGAGATCATATCTAATTCTAATGTCAGACATCATGCCATCAATCACATGCTGTTATATTATTTAAGAAATATGCAACTGGTCTCCCTCAGGGGTGTTACAATTAATAGTTTATGTTCCGGCAATGTGTTTGACAATATAGAAAACCATGTGGATTATCCATGTGGCTCCATAGTAACAGCCTTTGATTGGACACCACTGAGACCTGTATATCCTCCACCACATCAAGGGGCTGACCACATCAGCCAATCACAACGTCAGCTCAGAAGTACGTTGGAGCTGCCGTCACCAGTCTAATTCCACGTACAAACCCACTTAAACATGCGTGATCAGAACTGCTAAACAACACATTGCTGCCATGCTCACATAGATAAAAAGAATAAACTCAATTAAAAAAAGAACTGCAAGAGGGAGTTATTTTGCAAGAAACCAACACTCATGACAGTATGAATGAGATAATTTAGTAAATATAGATGCAAGAGACACAACACATTTTAAGCAAATGAGCTCCCTGCAAAAAAGAACAAAAAGCAGAGCTTTATGCATTAGTGTAAAGGAGGAGCGAAGAAGAGGAGTGATGACTTGAAGAGACAGTGGGATGGGAGGAATGTGAGGAAGGGGTGGGGTGACCCAGTTAGAAATGCTGCATCACTTGTGGATCTACAGACCAAAGAGGAACCAATGTAACACTTTGAAAGAGGTACAATTAAATGAGCAGAGTCAAAAGCAGGAGAAAAACAAGAAAATATTTGACGTGTTTTTACATCGAGCTGCAGAGGTAGAGGATTCCTTGCTTTTTTAATAGAGTATCAAATAGTTTAATACATTAAAAACATATTTAAATTACTGTAATGAGAATAAAATTGGTTTCAATCCAACTTTCATCTATTATTTCCATCCAAACTAAGCGAAGAAGTAACTATTTTATCTGTCAAACTCAGTTTTCAAGGGTCCTGATGGCAGACTAACATGGCCTTACTGTATTTAGTTGACACAAACCTGAGAACACAGTATAAATACGCTTTCAGTTTTCATATTTCTACCGCATCAATGAAAAGCATCGATTACCTCATTTTCAGCCAATCACACTGCCTGAGCATGTTTTTTTCTGATATTACATGCTTTTCAGGTGCATGGTGGTTTTAACTTCACCTCTCCATTGGAGGCAGTCCCAGAATTAATTGTTTTTAACTAGTCTAAATCTGCTCTTTGATCTTGAGGGTTCATTGAGATTGTAAAGTTTTTTCTTAATACAACACATGGAAAATGTCATCTCGTAAGTCTTGGTTTGGCCACAGAACTTTCACAAACTTTAGTGTATTTTGGGGGATTTTTATGTGATAGACCAACATAAAGTTATGCATGACTGTGAAGTTTTGGAAAAGATACATTGCATTCAATTTGTTTTTACAAATATGAATTTGAAAAGTGTGGTACACATTTATTTTCAGCTGCAAGACTTTCTGACTGTGTCTCCAACAGCTTTGCAGAGCTACAGACTGAAATTTTGCCGTTTTTTTGTAAAATAGTTCAAGCTCAGTCAGATTGAATGCAGAGTGTCTTAGTACGTTAAAATTTCAAGTCTTACCAAAGGTCACTTGCATTTAGGTTTGGACTTTGGGGCATTGTGGGAAAATTATCTCTCTTGATCCAAACCATGACCTGGGTATACATTTAGGGTCGTGGCCCTGCTGACCCTCTGCCCCATTGTCAAGTCTTCCCACCCTTTGACAATTTTTCCCCCCAGGATTACATTGTATTTAGCTCTTCCCATCAACTCTGTCCTGCTTCCATGTCACTCCTGAAGCAATAGATCATAGCAGCATGATGCTGCCACCATCATGTAGGGATGTTTCTTTCAGGGTGTTGTGCAATGATAACTTTTTATTTTGGTCTCATCTGACCAGCACACCTTCTTCCACATGCTTCTGGATCCCCTACATGGCTTGTGGCTAACACTGCGGATCTCAGCAGCTCCCCCAGAGTTAGGAAGGACCTTCTGGCTCCTTCCTTGATTGATGGTCCCCTAAAGTTGGGTGATGAAGTAGGTTTGCTGTTATTCTCTCCTCCTCCCATTTTCAGATGATAATTATTGTTTTATAACCTAACTCTTCTTTAAACTTCTCCAGAGCTTTATCCATAATCTGTCTGCTATGTTCTTTGGTCTTCATGATGTTTGTTCACTAATGTTCTCTGAAAACCCCTTGAGGCCCACACAGAACAACTGGATTAATACAGATTACATGCAGTAATTGGGTGACACCTGAAAGGGAATTAGCTGCACTGGATTTCATTTAGGGTATCAGGCTACTTTGTGTTGGTCTGTAACAAAAAATCCAAATAAAAAACACAAAAGTTTGTTTCTGTAACAAATGTGAAGAAGTTCATGCCATATAAATACTATTGCAAAGCACTGCATACAGGTAAATTAGAACCCTGCGTTTTGTACCACTAGAGTGCGCTCTATCCTAAAATACTGCTGCTCTTTATCTTCCCCGCATTCTCCTGAGGCTTTGCAGGGATTACAACACAAGTCACGCTATCTACAGTAAGACTGATGTAAACTGTACGTGTACCTGTACCTGATGACATGAAACCCCTGCAGATATCTGCCACAGTCTGCATCGAGACCAGTACCTAACTGGACACACCACAGAAAAGACAGCATGCTTTATGAAAATACTCAGTGAACTCAGAGGGGAGGAGTTCTGCAGCGTGAGACAGGTCTGTTGTAAACACTGACCTTGAAACCTCTCAATACATTCGTGACATGCAGCTTATTTGGATCAGTGCTGGCCTACACCTCTGTGCAGCGTCTTTCGTTTTCTGTTCCTGCCAAGAACTGGAATCAACAGTCTTATCAGAGGCTGAGAAAAATAGGTGACCCAAAAGCAAAGTAAATGAGAAAGTGGGATTTCTGCTCAGCTCTGTTTTTATGCCTTCAGCTTGCGTGAGGGAGAACGCGTGCACAGAATATAAGAAAGAGGGTGGGTTGATGTAGGCCAATGTTTCTACTTCAGTGCCTGTACTGACAGGTTTCATCAGTACTCTCAAAGCCTCTTTCATTTGTCTGGACTGCATACCAGTATCAGTCCACCTCACCAAATTCCTAAAGCCATAAACTTGTTCATGTATTAAATATACAGTGAAGTGATAACGTATTTGCCCCCTTACAAGTTTCTTCTGTTTCTTGAATATTTTAGATAATCAGACAACAGTAACCTTGCAAATACAAAAACCAGCAGCCACATTTCGATTTCATTTATAAAGGGAAATAAACTTTGCAAACCAACCTGACCCAATGTAAAAATTACTATTCCCCCACCCTCATTAAGTTACGTTGTAATTTTACTGTAATCAACCACATTTTTTGGCTCAAATTCAAAAGCCAAACCCGACTAGCCAGACTAATACATCCCCTTAAAAGTACCAATCTGACAACATCCATCCATTTTGTTTTACCTGCTTCTTCCATAAAGGGTCGCAGGGACTGCTATCTCCAGCGGTCTACAGGTGAGATGCAGGGCCCACCCTGGAATAGGTCACCAGTCCATTGCAGGGCAACACAGAGGACAAACAACCATGCACACAGCTATTCATACTTAAGGGCAATTTAGAGAGACCAATTAACCTAACAGTCATGTTTTTGAAGCCAGAATACCCAGACTGAACCTACACATGCAGCAGGGAGAACCTGCAAACCCCATGCAGAAAGACCCCTACCCGACTTCGAACCCAGGACCTTCTTGCTGCAAAGCAAAATGGCTACCAACTGTACCACCGTGCAGCCCCATCTGATAACGTGAAGAAAGGGTAAAGATCTC